>VZSF01005185.1:148599-185189 GCA_013398295.1 Chionis minor | reverse complement strand
GTGCCCCATGTCTTTTCTATAAATCCATAAAACCAGCTGAGAAGGGGCAGGTAAAGATGGTTCTCTGTCGTCTTTCTTTTTTTCCCCCCTTTTTTCCTTTGCGGCGTGATTGACTGGTTTCTGGAGTACCAGTCTGTTGGCATACGTAATTTGGCCGCCTCTTACTTCTTTTTTCACCTTACCCTTTCATTGCTGTTTCTCTCCCATTCTCGCCTAAGTGGAACATAAACCTTACAGATTCCTTAAATGGCATTTTCAGTCTAGGATGTCCCAGCAGGCCAGAACCAGGTAAAAATTTCCTCAGTTTTGCTAAGCTTTCTTCCCTGATAAAGGCTACCTGTTGCTCACAGCCTGCTCTGTGTTCAAGCAAGCACATTCGATTAAAAAAATCCCAGGACAGATCCTGTGCTGGCATAAAACATCATTTTTCTTTGGAAATCTGTGGAGTACCAAGCATCCACACTAGTAAAGAAACCCCATCCCTTTGACAGGACAAGGTTTGGAAGAAGAGGCAATATCTTTCATTAGCTCAATTGGTATGGTTGGAAAAAGTAGAGAACTTTAGGCAAGAGCCCCTTTTCAAGCCCACAACAGAAGCAGCATCTTTCAAAACTGAATGCGAGTATTTATTCAGAGTTCAGTCATTCCTACAAGTTGCAGTATTTATTTACTTTAAAGTAGAAGTTCTAAGGCTGAAAATCTTTAGCCTGACACTACAGATTGCTTTATAGATGTAGCTTTTGCTTCACTACAAGTCTTTGGAACTTTCTACATACCATTTCTTTAATTTAAAAGTCAAATTCTTCTGCCGATAACTAAGATTTACATCCTTTCTGTAGAAGTATACTGGGAGAAAACACCTGTTTTTCTGTCACTTTATGAAGTAACTGCTCAAGAGTGAGCTATGGTCATGCATACAGAATTTAGTACAAGATATTGCTTTAATAAAGTAAATGTAACACAGGCTGCTCAGCATAGCTCCTGATTTTCCTTTAGATAGGTGTGGGGTATTTCTTGGAGTGAAGTGTCTACAGCCGCTCCAGAGGCCTCTCCACAGAGTTTTAATGCTGTCGTGGTACTGGGGCCACCAGTAACAGGATCTCTGCTGTTACTCATCATTATTTTCAGTATTTCCACCTCCTGCGCTCTTACCAGTGCAGGCTGCTGCCAGCACCAAGAAGGTCTATTGCTGTAGAAGTCACGGATTATGAGATACTACAGCAATGAACAAGAGCTTCTGCCTGATACAAAGAGGGTGGTAAAAAACGCCAAGCTCAGCATCCCTGTGACAAATTGCCTCATCACATTAACAGAAGCAGCTCTGATTTAAAGAAAGGAACCAGCAGAGGCAAACACATCAAAAATAAATTTTGAAACAGCATGGCGGTAGGGAGAGAGGAAGAGCTTTTCCCCCACCTTTGCAAGCCCCCCAGGAAAGTGAAGACACGCCAGCCGTGTGTGTGGGGACAGTGAGGTCCCTGCTAGACCCTTGCTTGTCCTGGGGACTGGGGGATGGAGAGGGGACAGTGGGAACACGTTGAGGAGCACCGGCTACCAGGGGGGCTGTCACAGACTGCTGGGTGGGGGCAGGTGGTGTGGGCACAACCCCCTGCCAGCCAGGCCAGGACGGCAGCAGCGGGCAGGGGCGATGGGAGCGGGCAGGGGCGATGGGAGCAGGCAGGCTTTCTCCATGGAAAAGAGAACTGAGTCCCTGGCCTGGGCTGAAGGATAATTTTAGTGCAGAGAGTGCAACCCGACCTTCTCCTTCAGCATGACATGGGCTGTAACGCAGAGCTGGCAACTCAGCTGCTGCTGTTTCAGGAATGTCGAAGCTGTTTATCAGCGCTGGGCAAGCATGGGAAAAACCCAGGGGGAGAGCGGGGGGAGCCCAGCAGGCTTTCCTTTCCTCTCCTTTCCTTTTGCTTGCGAGCTCCTTTGCCTGGCGTCAATGAAGCCTGAGCTGACCCAATTAATGATGATGGCCGGGTGTTGAGCACATGAGCAACAACCCCACACACCGAGTGAGCACACAGGAGCGCAAAGGGTAAGCCCACACGTACAACACACACACACATAGTTTTATTACACGTTGGAAGGCAGAGGCTGGGAACCCTCTGTGATGACGTTCATGCTACTGCAGATCTCCACGGGCTGAGGCGAAGTTGTTGCCCCAGAGCTACCACAGTCAGGAAGACAAGAGCAGGTGGAAAGCAGAATTACCGTTTCCACTTTGCAGAGTGGGAAAGGAAGGAGCCTGAAGCAGGCTCCCATGGATGGGGTGGTGAGGAGGGTAATTCTTCCATCCTCCGCTGTGCTCAGTGCCTGCTCAAGGGCAGCAGTCAGCACCCCTCCTGAAAGGCACGTATACCCCTGTAGCTAAACAGGCAGGTCACTGGTCGCTCACTGGTGCCTGCAAAATGTGCACTGCTGGGCTATTTGTCCTCACTTCAAACAAAATAGCGTACTGTAACTAGATGCATCACTTCATTCAGTACGCAGTTCCAGGCTCTGTGCTGCAACAGCCATATCAAACCACACGAATCTTCGCCACCAAGCATGTTAAACCTGTATTCAGTCAGAGTAATGTTTGGAAATTTACCTGAGCAGCCTCATAGCATCTCATCGTTCTCATCCTACCTGTCTGTCACTGTTTTCTGGGACTACTCACTGGATCATAAGCTTTCCTCCCTCTCCCCTTACCAAGCAGTAAATGTGCAAAGTGTTAAAACAGCCTTCCAAGCTCACCTCATTTGTTCCTATGCCTAAGAGCAGAAGCGAAGTTTCAATCTGCATGTGCCCAAGTCCACGCTGTAGCTGCAGCCTCCTGGAAAGATAGTTGAGGCAGACCTCGGAATTGTTACAGTCCACGACCTCCATCTTTTTGAGTGGATGCTTTTTTCAAACATCTATTCCTCATGGCTAGGGAGTGGCCAACTAGCTGATGATTTCATGATGTGCCTTTCTGTCACAGGGGAAACGTCCTGCAGCCTGCCTCTGGTACCAGTTTGTGGTGGAGGATGCAGGAGATGCAGGGTGTGATGTAGCAGCCGTGCCGAGCCCTCTCATCCGTCAGGATTTCGGGGCACCAGCAATTGCCCCTGAGCCAATGCTGCTCTCACCTTTGGTCACCTACATGTAGTCCAGTTGTTCACATCTGGTTATGGCTGTCACCGCTCTTGCACTTGAGATGAGACTGCTGGCAAAATTACAGAGGTGACGTCCACATCAGATCCATTGGCTATTTAGGTGCTAAAATCCTACTGCAATAAATGCAAGTGAGGGTTGTAAATGCCGGTTTGGAAGCAGACTCCACTGAGAGGGGTTGGACCAGATGATCTCCAGAGGTCTCTTCCAACCTCTACCATTCTATGTTTCTATGATTCTATGACATTAGGAAGTAAAGGGTGGTGGGAAAAGAGATGCCAGGTTGCAAGGAGTAAGTGTAAGCACTTGAATGAAATGAACTTCAAGGTGGAAAACACACTAATTTCATTAGACTGTCGAAAAATAAGAATATTTTATTGTTTAGAGATTTCTTGACTAAAGTACACTGTATTTCTTCCTACATTCTTCATGAAAGTTGGCATGCCCTGGTAAATGGCAGCACTTCCATGGTGTGCAGCATGGCTTGAGGCAGCAAAATCTGGCCCTAGTGCCAGAGTTAAGCAAACTGTTAAAATAGGAACAGAACCAAATGCCCAGATCTCCTCCCCAAACTCAAACTAAACCTGTTTTGAGGTTCAGGAATGTTTGGTTAACTTTAAATAAAACAATGTTGTGTTTCTACACATCCTGCCTTCAGCAAAGCCTCCAAGCAGAAATACAAAAATATGGCAGGCGGGTCTATGTTTGCACTGTTTCTGGCCCTGATGAAACCAAGAAATCTCACAAAACCAGCTTTGTCTCACAGGCTATCCAGCTCTGAGGTACTGTCACTATTACGCAGTAGAATACAATGTAACTCATGTACATACCAATTTACTATTAGTTTTTCCAAAAAATTCCCCACACCATAACATGCATCAAAGCCCCATATTTACTTTACCATGGCTCCTTTAAAGTCCTTTTATGCTCATTCTTATTGAGTCACTGGCATAGTTGCATAAAGACAAAATGCCTCTTGCGGTACATGATAACAAACCGCAGCAAATGATAACAAAGATAACAACCCAGGCGTACATATTTTGTGCTTCATATTTGGTTTGTGGCTGACGTAAAACACGTAATCCAAAAATTTTTTGATTGACATCTCCGAGAGCTCTCTTTATTGAATTTGCAAAGCATAAACATGAAGACAACAGCATTGTTTTAGAGGTACGTATTTAGCCATATAAAATTGCCCCGGCAACATTTTTAAAGCACTTCTGTGTACCAGACTTTTGCAAATTCATATTTAAAAGAATATTTAATGTTATTGCTAGAAATGATATCACTGTCAGCAAAATATAACACAAACACCCTGATTACTCAGCTATCTGCTCACCACAACAAAGTCATCCCAAACGATACGGTAACACAGCTTCATCTTTGTTAGCCAGATTTATTATATTTTCCAGATTCTAACAAGACACATATTAAGAAATGCATGTTAATCATTGCCCTAATGAGAACAATATGCAGTTAACATTTAGGTTGTCACAAAAAATACAGAGTACAGACTAAATGCACTCCAAATTCAAGGAAACATAATCCTTCTTTCCACTAGCACGTTTCACTGAAATGGTCATGTCCAAGAGAAGACTTTTAATGAACTACCTAAATTTTAGAAGCTATGTGTACATGCTTTCATTAGGCACAAGGCAAAGTAAAATGCCATTCTGACCACAACTGTGAAAGCAAAATAACCACCGTACCACCTGCTTACGTACAAAAAGCTATGAACATACAAAGCACTAAAAGCCTGCCCAGCATCTCTCCTCCAGAAATGGTGCAAGCTCTCAGTTTTCTGTCACACGTGGTACTACTGGCCAGTAAATTATGTATCCTGTTTATGCAGGGCCTCCTATCACTGTCAAATCGGATCATTTCTCTTCACTAAAAGTTGTCCTGGAAAATAAATCTGTTTCTGGGAGAAGAGTCCAGCAGCCACTGAGGAAGAGATAGAACTTGGTAACTCTGCTCCAAACCACACCAAACTTCCCTGTGTTGCACTGTTTCAGCCAGACAACTTCTGGAGGAAACTACTACCCAACATGTGTAAGAGGACAAGAATCTGGTTTTAAACATATTTGCAAATAATAGATAAAATGCATACCTAGATTTACAGAACAAACCAGCTAATTTCATTTGGTAAAAGTGCAAAACCCATCACAATTCCACAGTTCTGAGGGCCTGAAGGTGCATGAAGATTTGGTTTTAATTTTCTAAAGCAAAATACGTGCACTTCCTGTGCTTGCTTTGGTTAGCTCTTTATTTCCTCTAAGGAAACTTTCACTCTGCCCACCAGAAAAGGACGTGGACATGATAAGGTTTGAAATGCTGGCTGAACAGCAAATATGGCAGGCATCAATGGAGTGGGTGCAAAAGAAAGCAAGATTGTCATTTCTGCTGAGACTGCAGTGCCTTGCTGTCACACCAGACAGAGGACATCTAAAACCTCTCCCTCTCTCTCCCATTCCTCCTCGCACTCCTCCTCCCTCCTTTCCACACTGGTCACACAGGTCTGTCTTTCACTCTGTCCAGATCACCAGGCACTGCATAAATGCTGATTTAGCCTTTACTAACTATGCACTAAGAACAGCTTTTTTTTCACTTCTACCTGGAATTATAAAGGTGTTTTCATAAGCAAAGGTGTTTTGAGTAAGCACAGACTTTTGAAAAGTTACGAAATATTAAAGCCATTTGGAGGGCAGTACCTCTTAATCTCTTTGCATAGGTTAAAACTAGTATTGCCTTGAAAAGTGGGTGCTAAAGTAAAATATGATTGAAAAATACCTCATTGCACCCTATTGGAACACTTCAAAGTGCAGTAAATCCAAGAAAACTTTGGCTTGTTTTTTGGGGGATGTCCCTCTCCCTCCTTCCCTTCCTTTCACATCTCTCTCAAGAAACAGGAAAGGATATTTTGCATGTCAGCTAGCATTACATGAATAGAGCTACTCCAGTTTCTTTCCAGAAGAAAAAAAATCAGCTCAAACACTAGACTACCAGCTTTCCGAAGGCCAGAAAGGAAAAATCAAACAAACGAACAAAAAACCAAAACAAAACATGAAACCACAAAGAAAAACAAAACCAAGAGAATGAGTTTCCATACTTTTGATGTACATCATTTAAAACAGGGTATTCTTCGGTTAGGGATGAGGTCTTACCCAGAACATATTTCCCCTTCCCTCAAGTCCCCAGAAGTAACAACAGCAAAATCTAGCTTTTCCTTCTTGATGTTGCCATTATTGCAGTCTGCTTATGCTTTGTCTTCTTGAAACAATAAATAATGAAACCTTTGCAAAAGAAAAATCAGCCACAGCTTAAATAAATAGTATCTATAAATATTATCTGTGGTAACCATATAATACTGCAAGTGCATCACTAAACAGATTAATGTGATGAAAGAGATCTTTAGTGTTACATATTTTACTCAGTTAAATGTTTACGTTCTCTTTGAAGTGAAAACTTACAATTCCCAAAAGAGCAACAATAAGCTTGAAAAATCAGGTTAGACGTCAGCAGCTGACTATTAATAACCATCCTCTTGGCTAATATTTGTTTGCCTGGGGCAGCCAGCGTCCGTAATCAGCATTCATCTTTCATCTTCCTCAGCTGGGCTGTCTGGCAGGTGCTGGGTGGGGTAAACACTGAGGGGTCGGCAATGCCCAGCTGTAGATCAAAAAAGCGAGTGGAGGTTGTCACGCTGTAGTTCTTCGTATAGGTTTCCTGTACTGGGTAACAGTCTTTGACGGTGTAAACGCCGACCCAGGATTCCACTGCAACCAAGCAGAAATGTGATTCTTTTAGACAGCAAGAATGAATGAATGTGTCACCATGGCGTCGGTCCAAAAAAATGGCCATTCCTCAAGCAAAGCCTATAGGCTGGAACTCCCCACAGTTCTGTCCATATGCATGGCAACACCAAGAAAGGCCACAAAACTGGTATAATTTGGACACCGCAATGATCTTAAAACCTGAACACATTGGTGTCAAGCACATTTAAAATCATGATATTGTCATGGCATCGGCATGTCACTTTTCAAGCATACCTCTACTAAAGGACTGTCACTTCTGCTTAGTCCCAAATTTAACTGTGTTCTGCACAAGTCTGATTTCTCTCACTTCTCATGCCACTTCCATGTCAGCACTTACTCACTTCACTAGTAAAGCAATGAAATCCCCTGTTCTCCCAGAAGGCAAATTTTGGTGCCATCAGCTTGGGTAGCACAGGGACATGTCACCTTACACTTTACTCCTGACAACGTTAAAGACGTGATTACTTAAAACCTGCAATCCATTTCATACTGTTGATCCTCAACGTGGCCTTTGACACTCTAAAACACCAAGTCCCCTCAATTAGGTGGGACATTCAATTCCTTCCTGTGCACAAGAAGTTCTGCACGCACCTACCCAAAGAAGCACTTGTCTCCTGCTGTGGTGGGGACTCCTCTGCACCAGAACTGACAGCCATAGCATCGTGCTTCCACAGCTTTTGGACCTCTAAAATCTTAACTGCCATTCTTACACTGATGATAATCACCATATCTTTAATCCAAATAAACATGACCTTGCTTCATCTTTTTCCATCTTACTGTCTCAAGCACAGACGGTTTGTCTCGGAAGAAGAGGAACATTTCCAAATACAGCTCCAGTGCATCTGTCTCTTAACTCATTCCTTCTGTTTACCACAGAAGATATCAGAAAATCTATATCTTGGTTATCATGTTCATTTTTAAAATTCTTATTCCTCTCAAACATTTCTACTAGATTATTTCAAGACTACACTCAATGGTGATCTCCTCCATGTATGTGATGTAGCAAACCCGTCCCTTTTTAAAACTTCAGTTTAATTCCACAACATGCTTATGTCAGAGGTATTCTCTCGCTCTCTTCCCCCCTCATCCTCTGCCATCACCTCTACTTTCACCACTAATCTATTTCTGCAGTCAGTACCATCAAGGTGGTTTCCTTTGAACACCCTTCACTTTTAAAATCTCACTTTTAAACCTCTTCTATTTATCCCATGCATCTCTTCTGTGACCTTTCTTTATCTCTTCCATCATATACCACTTCACCCGATTCATGTGTTTCAGATCTCTTGATAATGGAAACTCATGAGGTTAAAATACAAAATCACCTACTGTGATCATAAATCAGTTCCTCTGAGTGATGCCTATTATGAATTTTTTTCAGGCACAGAGGCTTATTTTCTTCCACTCAGCAGCTATCAAACATACATTCTTTCTGTCCTTCCAGTACTGTGTGATACGCTGCTCCACAATCACATTATAAGAAATAGATAAACTGTGACATGAAATGCACATATAGTGTCTAAAAAAAGGGTGGCAAGCTGGACAATATTTGAGTATGTCTCTCCAAGTCATTCTGATGTCAATGAGTTTGGGTTTGAGTATCCAGAAATGGAGGATTCTTTTCCTGAACAAGTCTTTTATCAGAATTTTGAATAAAAAAATAAGGTAAAATATAATGCTACCAAGGTAGCCTGTATCTCCACTGAAGCCTTCATAATTTTAACAAAATTATAATTTCTAGAATATAAGCCAAAATTAGCTAAAAAGTGGATGGGTAGACAACTTTAAGATGTTATTTGCCTGAATGATCATACAGAAAAGCACTGGAGATACAAAATACTACAGGATAAAAATCACACATCATTAACTGAAGGTATCTGGATATTAAGTTCCATAAAGGTTCAAACAATACCGGATCTGAAAAACAAAATTCTTGGAGTGAGTGATAATTTGCCTGTTGTAGAATACCAGAGGATATACTGACCTAGTTACAGAGGTCTCACAATCTTATCCTTCATTTTTTACTTCATTCTTTCTACTTTTACTCAAGAAAGAAATATTTTGCCCTGGTTAAATGCTCAGGTTCATAACCAGCCTATATATTAGGTGTCTATAACCATAAGTATTGCATTAGCTGAATAAAGCCATAAATTTCATGTGAGTTTTATAATTATTTTTATAGTTATCTGGGTCATCAGTAAACCATAGACGAAATTGAAGCCAATGTGCTAATAAATTGCCATGCATTCAAAACCTAATATACTGTACCTTGGAAAATTCAGCCTACTTTCTTTTATGATGCAGGTGCTCAGCTGCCAAGTGCAGAACTAAGCCTCGTGAGCAGATGTTTCTTACTAATGTATTGGATAACAAAATTTAGGTGCACATTAAGGATGTCCACTGCTGCAGAACCAGGTAGTGGATGTATTCTATGAAAACATTCAATAGTAGTGTGTAGACACACACTGACACCTGCTTTGTTTCTTTTATGCCTTTTAGCAGAAATACAATACACATTAGTTTGAATATGCCCCTAATTATATTGCCAGTTCCTCTCTAGATAAATTTTGGATACAGGCTACTGGATTCAGATGCAAAATGATGCTGTTCCATGCCAAATACTGCACGATACAGACCAAAAAGCAATCAAGTCCCCTGGATGTATTCGATCCTGCTGAGATATTAAACATTTTCCTAATAAAATGCATTGATAATAAAATTATATACTGTGCACAGGGTATATTTATTATTTCTTCCAGCAAACTTTATAGAAATATGGAAGGCTGAGGTGAAAAAAAAACAATTTTATTTTTCCCTGGGTAGCAGAGTCAACAATTATTATGAAGATGAAACAAAAGCATGCACATACACTTCCTGGCTGGTTTTCTGTCAGACCATTCCTGTACCATAATTTCATCTCCAGGTCCTCCGATGTAGTACTGATCTTCATAAGTTGAATTGGCAGGAATATCATACGGATCCCATGGCTCTGTCAGAGCAATCTTCGAGCAAAGCTTTGTAACTTGTTCGATCTGAAACATCACTGCATCTTTATAGAGCAATATATACTCAAAGAATCTGAAACATCAAGAAAAAACCCAGTTAATATATTTAGTCTTTTTCTATACTAAGCAAGAAGCATTGCTGATAAGTAAGCTTGCCTTTGACTTCTCAGTATAAGACCATTTTCACTTGCATTAAACTTTGCCAAACTTTGAGAACGGCTAACCAGTTGGGCCGAAATTTCCCATGCTGAAAGTTTGTCTCAGCTGACTCTTTCCAAAATAAATAAATCAGCCTGAACTGGTTCAGCCATTTCTGAGAACAACAGAACAACTTTTCTGAGAACAACTGAGAGAAAAACATGTTATTATTCCTAGTTTTGTTTTGGTTTTTAATAACTGTTTCATTAAAAAGCTCTAGTGCCTCCATGTTTTGGAGAAAGGGCTTGAAATTTGGAAGGGGAAAAGTTTTTATTAAAAGTTGTCCAGATTTGGCTAAGTTATAAGCCTGTGAAAAAACCTGCTTGCACAGGCAGGATAGATTCAATTCCCCATGAACGTGGTAGAGCCTTTCTCTGTGCTGGTTAGATGTGGCATCTGCCATCCTCACAGATGCTCCTCCATGGCAACCCATGTAGCTTAGTGGGATTTGCTGGCGAAGGGGGAAGTATGTGGTCCCAAGTGCAGAACTGAGAGGCTCTCCTTCCTAATGGCAAAGTTTCTCTCTGGAAGCCACCAGCCACCAGACTCAAGGAAGTAGTAAAAAGACAAAGCAGAGAAGCAAAATAGTAAGGAGAGGTGTGGAGGTCAATGAGCTTGAGAGGTCAGAAGGTGAGGTCAGCAAAATGGACAGTTAATAAGGATTTAAAAACAAACTTCTACAGAGTATGAAGTGACCAAGCCGTGCTCTGAGGAGTGATGATGAACCTCTCCATGGACATTTTCGTCTAGTTACTAGTTAGAGTAGTTGGGTCTGCCACAAACACTGTAACTTTGCTTTCATACCTATGAAAAGGAGGTGGTATTATCCTTACCGTATAACTGGGGACAGAAACGGAGAGAAACTAAAATCAAAACTATCAGAAGTATCGACTGATTTTGAATACACAACCAGAAACACCAGAGGCCTAACTTCTCCAGGGTACTTAGCATTATCAATCAGATGATGAGTTGTTCAAAGCACAACTCAAAGCATCCTCATGTGTGCTCTGCACCTTTTGCAAAGGAGAGCCAGGAGTCACCCTCTAAATCCCCCCCAAAACTGTCCAGTCACTATTAGAGGTTTCCTGTGAATATGTCAGCTCAAGTAGTTGGCTACAGTCTACTGTTATGTGGTGACTCTAGAGAAAAGGAAGAGATGGTATTAATTCTCTCAAACAGCTTCATCTTGACTATCTGTAATGATGTCTATCCATCTGTAATTCCTTGTTTCATTCATTATGCTGTCTATGTTTCCTGCAAACAAACAAACAAACAAAAGGCTTGGCTGTCCTTTGGACAGTGGTATCTTCCACTTCACAAACCTGATGCTAGCCCCTCACAGTACTTATCCTGTGCCGTCAGCAAGACAGGAAGCTGGTGGAAAACACAGTGCATAAACCATTCAACCGAAGAGATGATGCACAAAAGCAAGAGGGGACCTTCTCTGTGGTATTTCCCAACTCCCGCATGCTTCTCTTTGCAGACTTCACATTCTTTTGGGGAGGATGTGAAGTTTACATAAAACAGGGCTGACAACAAAACAATTTACAGTTTTAATTATAGCACTACACAGTTGCATCAGACAGGAATCGCTTCACCCACCACTGACACAGAGGCATTTAAAGGTTGCACTACGGGATGTGTCTAAGCATGGTTGAAAGCTTCTGAGCAACATTCCCATCACTTCTTGAGAAGCGTGGGGAACGCAGGCAGGCCAAATGGCATTAGCCAAACTGAACGGTGACGAGGAATGTAAAAGGGGACAAGGAGGCTGACAGGAGGCAAGCTGGGGCATACCTCTCACGCATGGCCTTGCATGACACGGGAGGTAGCTTGTCCCGCTTTCCATGAGGGAGTCAGTCACCGGGAACTTCCCACACATTGACAAGACTCACACAGAGAGGCTGACGAGCTGCAAGATTATGTGTTAGCTTCCCTGTGGTAAATCATTCTCCTGCCTGTATCTTAAAGTACTCCTGCTTCTGTAATGACTCGTGCCAACGTAAATTCACCTGCTACTTTCTTAGACAAAGGCAGTGTCTCCACAGTTGTGGTACACTGCTGGAGAATTCAGTACATATAAATTGATTCCTAATGTAAAAACAAACCTGTAACCACATAGGGACATAGGTAACTTTTATATCACGTTCAGTCCAGAGAACATACTCACAAGAACACTAAAATACAATTATTTATACATTTGAAACCAGGCTATAATGAGTCAACTACTGTTCAGCTGGCTGCCCAGGAACTCCCATGAAAGTGGGATGGGGAATGCCTTACAGATGAGTCTATAAATGCATTTTGAGATACTTGAGTGATAATATTTTGTGAAAGAATAAAAGACTAATATACATGATGAAGAATTACAAACTACTGGGAATAAAATTTAAACAATTACATTTCCTATTCATTTTAAATCTTTACTTAAAACTTATTTCTCAAAGAAATTTTATTCACATTTTTAACAATAATTTTTTCATGTTTTCTTTTTCCTTATCCTTTCCTTTATAAATTATTTCATGGAATAAATACCTTTTGTTCTACACTTTGTAACCTGTGCATTGGTATCACTGCATGAGGGACATGTGCCACCTTTACTCAAGTGAAACAGTAGTTCAAACTTCAATCTGACAAATGCATGTATTTAACTTTGAGTACATGGAAACGGCTGTAACTTCAACAGATCAACTGAATACTTGCAGGAGGGCCACAACTCAAAAAAGCCTACTTTCTTGACCTCGCTGTCTTCCATGCAGACAGCAAGATGTGCGTAATGAAACAATAATGAAAAGAAGAATTAGAAGAGTCCAAACAAATCAGACTCATCACCAAGTGTCTCTCTAGCACCCATTCTGCAGAGCAAGAGGCTCCACTACCTATATTTTTGGTTCTGGGAGAGCCAGAGTGAACATACGTGAAAGAGACACCAGTTGTATGATTTGATGCATTGCTGGGATGAACTCAGCAGCTTATGGTGGTAGGCACATAAGATGAGATCTTCAGAGAGCACAGCCCTACCTACAGTGCACGGCAGCACTGGGGAAGCAGTGAACATGACTTACACTGTCATTATTCAACTCAGATGTACCTCACATCCAAGTTTTAAAGAGAATTGCTCCTGAGTGTCCTGAAAATAGCAAGCACAGAAACGTAAGGGTTACACGGGATCTGAGTTTAGATGTATATGAAATGGTTAAGTTGTTTTATAAAGAGAACTATTTACCAGCCAAAATTATTAAGAAAATGTGCATGAATATAAAAATGACAATCTAGCATATTTTAAAGCAAAATATTTAAAAAACATTTCCTTTTTTTTTTTTTTTTTAACCAGCCAAATCCTAAGTATACTGCCTCTATTTGTGTTAGGTGCCTGAGATTTCACTGGCTGCTTGAGGGGAAGCACAGACTCCTGAAAATAGGTCTTGCCAAAGAAACAGAAGAGGAAATTATTTTTAATTAGTTTGTTTTTTCAGAAAAAGTAACATATTTGCAGACTGTGCCTACCTCTAATATTATTTTTATAATAATTTCATTCCTTAAACCATCACTTCAAGAAAGCCCCAACCTGTTCACTGGGCACCTTCAAACAGATTTGAAGTTACTTGGACAAGTTACCCTATTTGCCTGACTGAGATTATTTCCCTTCCTTTCCTATCCTATTCCACCCTACCCTGTGCTATGCCTCACACCCTTTGTACACTATGGCCTTAATGGGACACTCTCATGGTCCTTAATACTCCCTTTGTCTGTGCCTGAAAATGGATAAATTCCAGCACATAAAGACACACACATTTTTTGTTCCTGTGCTTTAAAGAATTTCTTAACACTGGACCATATCCTGCGCAAATAATTCAACTGACTTTGCTGGAAGTAATCCTGTCAGACAGGTGGGATACACGCTGCATTCAGTACTCTCTTCTCCCGACCTAAGGAAAGTATTTTCCCCAAGTATGAGGGGAAATGCATCTGAGTTCAATGCAAGGGCAGAATACCATGCCCACACAATCACAAGGCAAAGTACTTGCGTTGAGGACACGCTGCGAGCAGTGTGTGTGCACCCAAATATCGTTCTACCTCTGAGATTTCTCCTGAAATCTGAGGAGATACTTGGAGGTGCCTCCCAGGAAGACAGCCCAGATAACACAGAGACACACTCTTGGACTCTCATAAATGACTGAAACCAATAAACTTCTCTAATGACTTGTCTTTTGAATGGATCATTGTTCTGCATGTTACGGCTGCAATTCAAACAATGAATTATTTTTTAATATTTTTCCAAAAGAAAGGTCATTAGACTCAAGACCACGCTACCAGCTCTGTGTCAGGTACTTAGTCTGCACGGAGTCCTGCCGAAAAGTGCCCTATGCTGTCAGTCCCGGCTGTCAGTCCTGAAGCATGCTAGCCTGCCCATCACCTAACACATCCCTGTGACTCCCAGGGTTTCCTTCTGCACTCCCCAAGGCTTCCTCGTGAGCATCAAACCCAGAAGGAAGGAGCTGCTTGGTGTCTGATCGCCTTCGTCGTGACTCAGAGGAGCAGAGGGGCTGGCAGTGGCATGCCAAGACCCGCGCGATGTATGGAAACACATCAGACGAAGTCATTTGCTAGAGAGAAGCAAAATAATGGTTTGAGGCTGAGACCGGGTAAAAGAAACTCCCTGTGTGCTAAATCTGTCTCTGCACCACTTCAATCTGTGGCTTTGGACAAGTAACTTACAGTACCAGAGCCTGAAAATGCCATTCTTGCTATTTATTTTTTGATTGCTGTAGCACTGAAGAGACACTAATCAGGGATCAAGAACCCCTTGTGCCAGGCATTGTATTAACAAAGAACAAAAACACAATTCCTGCCTCAAAAAACAATGAAACAATGGTTCTTGTAAAAACAGACTTTCCTTTCCTGCAAAGACATATGGGGTTTCATGCATCCAGGGCTTTAACCTGTTGATTCAGTTTTCCCAGCTGCAGCTATTGTATTCTTAGAACTCCCATTCGTGTTAGCCAGGATTTATATTACCTAGTCATTATTATAAAGCAATTGAAAAATGAAAGCAAAATTTTATGTATTTGTTTGTATCAGAGATAGTGTGTTCCTCAGCAGGGACTAGTATTTGATATTTAAGACATCGAGTTGAGGTCGCTGCAATTATTCCAAAGCTACCTTTGCCTTCTCTTTGGAGATTCATTGAGAGCTTGAAGCATCTGTCTGCCTTTGTGGTATTATTTAATTCTTCGCTGGTTCTGCTTGCAAAAAGGCATTTTTAAACACTGTGAAAGAAGCAAGACACATTTCTAACCGGAAGAAATTTCACTAAAAATATCCCCAACAAACTCTCTGCTCTAGTGTGCACAGACAGGTACATCCAAGTTCGGAATTCTCGAGTTACCTTGTATCCTCTTGACAACATACCCCCCCCAAATTTTCCCAGCAATACCACTACCTTTTACACATTTCTTATTGAACAAAGATGTACTGAGAGAACGGGAACCATTACTAAAAGGATGACTACAAAACCTCATCTTCTCAGCTCTTCAGATTAAGAACATTTTCCAGGGAGCAAAGCTGCCGAGCAGACACGCAGACAGTTGATAAACACTCATCAGGTCAAGAACGTTCATCTGCTTTTGGAAAGCTCTGGCGAGCTCATTTCAAAGCTGAGAAGCATTCGTTTTTCAGTGTATTTCTGGGAACTCCTTTCCTCTTTCCCATGAAGTTTTCGGTAATTTCAGACTTGTGTTTTTCTTCTGGTGTATCAGACCTCAAGAACAACAGTAATTTACCATATTTGATCTCACATGTTTGGCAGCAGTGCCGGACTATGGTATATTGTACAAATACAGTATTGTGCAAATACATGTGACAGCAAATGTAATCTGATATTGTGTAAAAGCAGTATTTTTTAGTCTGACTTAAATCACTCACAGATTGTAAAGGCCTTTTTTTTATTTTCAAGGCAACCAAGCCCCCTGTATCAGGTATCTAATTAGCAAGGTATATGAGGAACTTTGACAGCACCACCACTTTCCAAAGCAGAGAGAATTAGGCAGTTTAAGTCCTGTTAATTATAAAGAAAACCTTAAATATAGAAATCGAAAGCTAGAAAGTCAAAGCTACACCAGCTAAAGGATGACATATTTTTATGACTTTAATTATGAAACTCAATAAAAAAACTATGCAATATCCTATTCTTTTAATTGTTTTCCCATAAATTAGATTAGCTACTTTGGCAAATACTAAGGGAAATTAAGTTCTTCAGCAAGAATGCTGTTTCCCATGCTGTCCCTTTTTGGCTATTTGACACTATAGTAATCAGTTTGATCCACCAAGTTGCACCCCTGAGAACAACGCATGCTAATTGAAGTTCAGGAAAACAATAAAACATTGTGTTTAAGGGAGTCATGTTTTGCAAGGGGCTAAAAGATGCACTGTCCTTAACAGAGAGCATCTGTGTGTTTCCCTAAGTAATGGTATATTTGTGAATTGGAGCCCTCGGCAGACAATAGCATAGCTCAAAAGAAAAGGAATGGAAGTTGTGGCCAGAATACTATAATGCTTTCCAATGAATGAATGGAATCACCTCCTAGGGAATATGGTAGATACTAGTAGAGCCATGTGGTATCAAAATATACTTGAGGTCAGAGATTATTTTCCTGTTCTGGATTTGTAAAAAAGTCTAATACAGTCTTGCTGCCCTGAGTAGGTTAATAATAATAAAGGTTACTGGAAAATCACAGCGGGGCTTAAAGGAGACCAGAAAGAATGAGGAAGTCCAGGACTCACCTCTCGATATATAATGAAGACTCCTAGCAAGATGGGAATAATAAGGAAGGATATGACAGAGGTACATTATCATTTATTTATTATATTTCTCATCCTCTTTCTGCTATATACAGAAGGGAAGTAAATAACTCAATCGAAAGAGTGGACACTCAAGACTGAGACATGGAAATGCTCTTTTCAGCATGCAACTATATTAAGCCACTCTATGAGCTTGGAAAAACGTAAGAATAAGGAAGCAGATATTTAACATGTAGAGTGAGCCAGAAAAATCATAGTTACAATGATTGAGAGTATCTCCAAAAAGAAAAAAAACCCACCACAACATAAAAGACATACCTGTGTTCCTGTTTTTAATTTTACCTCTAATTGTCATTTTTATCTGGAGTTTTCACATCTTTCTCTAAGATAAGACATTAAGTTGAATCTTAGCTCTGCCCCAATACGATAACATCTCTTTTCCACAAGACAGGCATAGCAGAATGAGGTCCCTCATCACAAATAACTAAGCTTTAACAATCTCCCGTTTCCAGACACTTAATTTGGAATAACAGAATAATAAAAAATAAATACCACTTTTTCAGCTAGGATTGGTCACTGCACCTTCACATGCATCTTAATTTCTGTATATAAAGAGAGAAGGATCTTCAGATACCATGAACAGGGACTACACAAAATTCAGGAGACCTCTACTGCTCTTCATTGAGATTGTAAATCCCATCGTGCATATACTTGGCCTGTTGGTTGTTCTTCAGTATGCATTCTTGTATAAAAAGTAATCACGAAGCAGTCTGAGAAGCAGATTAGCCTTTGGAACAGATGGGGAGTAGGTACCTGTTCTGATAGAGTAAACTTTTCTTTCACAATGGAATATTCCCTGGAAAATTTTGTGAGGATATGCACTTGTACCAGATTACTTCCACAAGATGTAATGATTTCCACCTTCCATCTGCAATGATTTCCTTAAGAGGGATGATTCAAGTCTTTCAGATATCTGTCCAATGTAAAAAATCAAAAACACTAGGTCTATTTTCAAGGGAGTTTGGAAGTCAGGCCAGCTAGGATAATCAGACAACACAGTTTGAAAGCTAAGTACACTTTAACTTTCTAACATCTTTATCCAGAGATCTGAGTATAGCTTATTTTTAAATAAACTTTGTGAAAGATGGAGATTCATTTCACTGGAAATAAATGCAACCTGAAGTCCTGCACTTCATTCTCCCTCCCCACCTCCAATGTAAAAATAACTTCTTCATTTCTTCCAGAAGTCTTTCTGCAGGTCTTTTTCTTCTTCCTTCAGCAGCTATCAATCAAAAGTAATATTGTTTGCCGAGTGCATAAATTAGTGACTGGATTGAAATACAAAGTGTTGGCGAGTTAAAAGTTCAGGTGGACCTGACTGAGAGCGTGCAACATAAAAGAACTACGGGAAAGAAGGGAAAGTCCATGTGAGAGAGAACATATTGTTAGGGGCAAATGTTAATTGTTCCATGGTTATAAAGCAAACACTTTGAACACATCCCCATTGAGATGTGGTACAGTACACAGTAGTGATTTAGAAAGGCAAGTTTACAATTCTGGGTCAATTAAGGAGGTCACTTATTCTGTTCTGCTTAGCCCTGATGAGGTCATGGTGGTAATGCTTTTGGATGCCACCCTTAAGGGAAGGGATAAACAGACTGGATATAGTCCAGACAACAGCAAGAACAGTGTGATGTTTAAGAAACAGGACCTATGAAGAAACTGGGCATGTTTAGTCTACAAAAGGAAGACTGGGGTAGGACACACGATAAGCTGACCAGTATGTGAAAAGCTAAAACAGCAGCCCTGAGGAGGCGGCTTTGGGGGTTGGTTGATGAGAAGCTCAACATGAGGCGGAAATGTGCGCTCACAGCTCAAAAAGCCAACCTCATCCTGGGCTGCATCAAAAGCAGCATGGCCAGCAGGTCGAGGGAGGTGATTCTGCCCCTCTGCTCTGCTCTCGTGAGACCCCACCTGGAGTACTGTGTCCAGCTCTGGAGCCCCCAACATAAGAAGGACATGGACCTGTTGGAGTGGGTCCAGAGGAGGGCCACAAAGATGATCAGAGGGCTGGAGCATCTCTCCTGTGAGGACAGGCTGGGAGATTTGGGGTTGTTCAGCCTGGAGAAGAGAAAGTTCTGGGGAGGCCTTATAGCAGCCTTCCACTACCTAAAGAGGGCTTACAGGAAAGATGGGGAGAGACTCTTATATCAGGGAGGGCAGTGATGGGACGAGGGGTAACAGTTTTAAGCTGGAAGAGGGTAGACTCAGATTAGATATTAGGAGGAAATTCTTTACTGTCAAGATGGTGAGGCACTGGAACAGGTTGCTCAGAGAAGTTGTGGATACCCCATCCCTGGAAGTGTTCAAGGCCAGGCTGGATGGCGCTTTGAGCAACCAGGTCTAGTGGAAGGTGTCCCTGCCCATGGCAGGGGGGTTGGAACTAGATGATCTCGAAGGTCCCTTTCAAATTCAATCATTCTATGACTCTACAAATAACAACTGTTTTCCATGTTACCTGAAAGTAACATTGGAAGAAAACAGCATCACTTTTAGCAAAAAGGGTTTAAGTGAGATCCTCTGAAAACATCTGTATGTGTAAGTGCTGCAGGTTTCCATGGAATCTTCTTAAGCTCCAGCTTTTACAAGAACTGGTAAGAAAACCAAGGATTAGAGACATCCCAAATACAACTTTGCTTCTCCAGGATGGAGGTACATGTCATATGGCAGCTCAGAGACCTTCCCAGTCTTACACGTAGGTGATTAGAGAATATCAATGGCTGCTCATCTCTTCTGGTAACAGACAAGCTTAATCAACTAGTCCTGACATTTTCAGTTCTGTGACTTGGATCCTTGACACTATCTGCCCAAATATGTTGAACAACCTTGGGGGATCATTTTCTGAGACCTCTCAAAAGCCATGGTGGCAACTATTCTTCCTCTTCGAGGCGTCTCAGCAGGGGGCTGAGCCTCCATCTTATTTCACATGGGGAACCTAGTGATTTGAGGGATGGTGCCATCTCCTGCACACTAATGATCCTCAGCTCTGTTTGCTTTTACAGTTAACCCTAACTACACCATCACATTGTTTTCAGCACCTGAATGAGTTAAAGACAAATACTGTCTAAAATCAGGACCAGGAAGATAGGATTCGAGTGATACATGCTCAGCATTCAGAGGGAATAATCAAAAGGTCAAAAAATCTATTAAAATTGCTCTTCACAAAACTGGGGTTTTTTTGGTCCTCTATCGAGTTATTGTGCATTTTGTTATTACAGCTGTCCAGTAACCCACAACTTCTTTTGTGGGGCACTTTCAGCAGTCACCACACACATACTGCTTGCAGGAATTCTCCATAAGCAATACCCATGATGCATCACAGAAAACTGGCTGACGTCAGTATGTTCTTATAGATCAGCTGGACTGCAAATACATAAATAATTAATAGATTAATATGAATTTCAAAACATTTATCTTCAAATTATTGAGTACGTGCTTTAGGGTACTCATTGGTGTATTTAATGCAGAACCATTTCACAGATTATCTGTTAGTCCATCACAGAAACAACAGTTGCTGAAGACATAGCAATCAGCTAAAGTAAGCATGGCTAAGAATACATTTCTATTTTTAAGAATGTTTATAGCCATTTTGATTGTATTAAAAACCTGACATATTTATTTTTCATTTGGGGACAGTTCTAAGAAGCAGTAGCAAGGAGGGCAAGACCTGTAAATAATATTGGTATAAATATACTGCACTGGCACAGCTGAAAGTTTTCCATTACTCAGGAAAAGGTCACTAGACCTATTGAACATGTTTAGACTACCCATGCTGCTTAAAACATGACAGAAATAGCTTTACCATTTAGCATCTGACACAAATACAAACTGTAGTACTTAGCAAACAGGTATGCCTACCTAATTTTGGGGTGTTTTCCTGACACAGAGCCCAGTGTCACATATACACTGCCAGAGAGCCACAGTTTTCTTTGAGCTTTTCTTAATTAATATGAGTTCAGAAATTTTGTACATGCCAAAATTATTTTCCTTTACCATCCCTATAACCATAACAAATATGAAAATAACTCTTGTTTTTAAAGTACAAATGACTTTACAATTAATGAAAATTTAGTGCCTCATATTTGCATATTGTAGTGTTTTTACTGTTTTTAATGTCATTATTTTATATATTTAATGAGCAAGCTTTTCAAAACTGACAAGTAATTTTGAACAGCATTCTATTTTGGATGTTCAACATGAAGATACCTGAAAAGGGTCAATTTTCAGAGGGACAGTATTCAGTATTTTGTAAAAAGTAGTGTCTCAGTGTAACCATTGCAAAATTGAGGTGCCCAACATTACTAGACACCTTTTTTCTATTCAAAGACTGCGTAAGAAATTCCTGAATTCTCTCTTTCCCCAGAAAAATGCATCAGCAGAAATCACTTTTCTGCCCATCAGATTTTCCCTCCCATCTCTCATGTTCCCCCTGGCTGTCAAGAGAGAACTGTTCTTTCCACATCATAACAGCAGATCCTCATGTAACTGCCACTGTTTACAATTTCCATCTACCAGCTATGTAATTAGAGATAAACCTGGCTCTATAACTCCCTTTTTCAGAATTATACATTAACCTGACCCAAAGCCCTGTGAAAGCAGCCAGAAAAGTTTCACTGACTACAACAGATGTTAGATCAGGACTTTATTAGCCATTCCATTTAGAAGAAAAAAGAAGCTGAAAAACGTTTAAAGAACTAACACAACTATCAACTTATCTCAAATGGTCAATCTGAAGAGATGGTGGAAGGCAAACATAACATGTTTTATGCAGTCTCAACTCCCCAAAATGTTATTTCCACAAATTTAACCTGACCTTGAATATTCTGGTTTTCGTGGTATTTCTTGCACTCTTCTTTATAGTGTTCTGGACTTTGTTTTTAGGCAAAGTAATTAATATCTTTCTGTCCTTAACTACAAACAGTTAAAGTACTTGAACTATCTTTTTGTCATAAACCCGCCTCTTGGGGCCTTTTTAATGTAGTCATTTGCTACAGCTAACTTGACAAAAATCTTACAGCTCTGAGAGTGTGGAAACTCAGAAAAATGAATACGCTTATGAGAAATCTTTGCAGCATTTTAATTTATCCTTTTGTTTTACGATCTGCTGTATCTCTTGGGACACTTGCTCTCGCAGGTTCTCTGCATTGCATTAACTCTGTAGTCGGACTCATTCAGGGAACAGGAAAGCGATTTCTGAGGGAGGGAGCAAAAATTGTAGAGGAAGCTCACTCTGGCTAAGACGGTGATTCGGTTGCTACTCACCTGTTCTTACAAGAAAAGGATCTGGGTGGAGGTATGCCCAAAGCCTTGAGCAAGTCCTAAGAGGAGACCTGTGTGATATATCACTTTTCTCTCCCTGGAAATCCTCCCTATCCTTAAAGCTTTACAGGGCAGCAAGACAAGGCTATTTTATAACTCGCTGGTCATGAAAATATGGTTCACCTCCTCCAGCAAACTGCTTATCAGCGCTGCCAGGCTTTGGGCAGGAGTGGCAGGGGTCCCCAGTGCCACCGGTCACCCCTTCCCAGCAGAGCCAGCCATCCTCCATCAGGATCAGTGGGCTCGCCACTGAAGCAACTAGAGGAAGAGAAGATGGGAAAGGTTTTCTGCGCCAACGAAGAAGCCCCGTGCTGCCACTGCCTGCCCCAGCCCTCTACACTGCAGGTCCATGTCAAAGGCATAGTAGCCACAGGCGGCTAGGATCAGCTCTCACGAAGCTGAATTTCTACATATGCCGCTGCAGTGCAAACAGATCAGGCTAATGATTTAAGTGGATTTTTGTCTTTATACTTGATGCTTGTTCACACACTATACTCACTTCCTAGCAAACTTCCTGTGTGTATTGTAATGATGAGATGTTCTCCCTCTTTTCATTATACTTTAAGTGACATTTTCAGAGATACAAAAATGATCTATGGATTTTTACAGCCTGAAACCGCATTCGAATATTTGAAGGGGGATGAATTATGAAGACCAGATTGATTATCAATTAGCAATTGCAAAACAGCAGATAATTCATTAGGCCAACATGGAGGACAATACTGAGTATTTAAAGAACACTTTCACGGTTAAAAAAAAAAAATAAATCCAAAGGACATTGAACACATTGAACAATGTTTATAGTTACTATCGCTACAGTATATAAGCATCTCCATCACAATATATATCCTGCAGAGACAGAACACAAGCTTTGTAAGTGAATTTTTCCATTATTTCAGAGGAGGGAAATCCAGAGAACCAAACTGTGTTTCAGACGTGTGCTAACCTCCCAAAACACAGTAAGAGAGGAGAAACTCCACTTGACCCACCATGGATCCCTTAACCAGGCTCCAACCCAAGCAGTTGTGGCACCTGCACTCAGCAGTGCCTCAAACAACAGCTCGTGCCTCCACGCCAGCCTGTATGTCACTGTGACCTGGCTTGACCGATGTCACAGGTTGGGTACCTAGAACATATCTGAATTATACCCAGTTCTGCCTCCATCTCCAGTGGCCAATTGTTTTCTACTTCAGAAGACTAGTTGACTTACATTAAGGATTTAGCAACTCAAAATAACCTGCCTTTAAGTCTTAAAGGCAATGTAACTAAACAAAAATTAAGATAACTATGTCAATAAAGAAAGAGTACATATGTATGTATTGAGAATCAATATCTTACATTTGGTTTTGGAGACAGGCAGCCCAGAAGACGAGTTAAAAATAATAGCAAGTCTTTCATCTTCTGCTATGTTGAGGCTGTCAGATGGTCCCTTACATTTTTCACTCTTCAATAACAGGGGTATAAACAAAATACAAGGGGTGTCTCTACTCTCACATTCTCACGTCCTTTTACTCTCCCTGATTCTTTTTCCCCCCCATAAAAAAAGTACAGGAGATGCCACACCTTCACACTTTATCAAGCATATTATCCAGATTTTTCCCTTTCATTCTCTTCTGGGACAGGCAGGGTAACTTGTCTGACTTTGCAAATCCATGTGTGTTTTTGTGCACAGGTATTTGAAGTGATACAAGGAGGTGTCTAAGTCCCCAGATGCCACCACAGATAATAAAAAGAAATTTATTTCTTGTACAGAAGATGTAGGCCAAAAATCTGGACCTAATTAAATAGTGATACACTAATTCGGGAGCTAATTGTAGTAAGAATTCCTCATCCTGTATGGAACTCTGCTTTTCAAATAATAAACATCCTCTGAGAATTACCATAACTGCATAGCATGAGTAAACTTTCCAGTGCTGGCTGCCTAAAAGTATGGCAGAATCATAAGTTTCCTGGCAAGGAAAGTATTTGAATATGATAAAACCACAGTTGCAAATGGTATTAGGAGATACTGAAAGAATGAAAAATGAGACCTTTCTTTGCTGTGTTGACTACATTGACTCTGTGCCCCATACAAGTGTTTAAAAGCCTCAAGCACAACTATGCACAAAACTGCCCTTTGAAAACTTTGGGGAAAATCTGGCCGTTCCCCTTCAGAATCACTAATTTCACATCAGGTATCCATAGAAAGCAGGTTTCCATGCAGACAGACATTTTTCTCTGCTTCAGGAGAAAATCCCAGCTGTTCAGCAGCTAAACACTATACAGGTCTCACACCAGCTTTCCTGTCTAGGGTTTCACCAAAATAAATGGCAAATGCCAAGCACTCCACACTTTTAGGAACCTTCTTATCTACTCAGTCATCTGATTTTCAGATGAAACAGCAACCTCACCATGAATTCCCACAAAGAGCTGACAGGAGGACAGCAGATAAGGCTTGCTAAGTGTGAAAGTACCAGAACTGACAGAGAAACAGACGTGCAACCTCAGAGACTGAAACCTTGGTGGAAAGCCTTGTAAGGGCTTGTCTTCCTCACTATCTTACACCATATTTTTTCTGCAACTGGTCCCAGAATATGAACAGAGAAGAACAAAGGCAGAGGTTTTTGTTCTTTATCCTGGTGGTTAAGTGGTGGAAGGGGTTTGGGGGGCTTTTTTTTTTCTCACCCCATTAAAGTCTTCAGAAAAAGTAAGTTAGTTCTTGAAAAAAACAACCAAAACTACTAGAAAACAGTTTGTTCCCGATAGGGAACCTGGGATATTAGTTACAGATGTCATAAAACTTTTCTTGCTTTACTGCTAACTCCAGTAAAGCAGTCGACAGTGTGTTTTGAACATACACTCAAAAATATGAAATAATATTTGGCAATAGCTATAAAGCAGCAGATTCTGAAGAGCACATTACTGCACAAGAATTGAATCAACAAGGGTCAGTGAAGCCATTTTTGGAATGAATTACTTGTGAACTATTCAACTTACCAAAAGGTAAATATGCAGGGCGTTATCAGAATGTTATTTTTTAAATGGAGTAAAGAAACAAAGTTCATCATAAGTAATCTTAATACGGGATGTTGCAATACATATGGTAATCTCGGTCTTCTGCATTGTTTTGCTATCAGTCGCAGTATCACATTTCATTATGAAGTATCCTCAGGATAAATAATACGTGTAGAAAATAAGATATCCAGTAAGTATGCACTATTACCTTCCTTTTGAGAAGGGCAAATGAGTTTAATGAACTTAGGGACAAGCAACTTCTTGGTATTTCATATTAAAAGACAATTTCAACTGCAATGAAGAGATTGCTTTTGTTTGCAATTTAGACAGGACCTACAGCAAAACAGTTTCAGCCTTCTAAGATCCAAAAGAAGGCAGCAATCAAGATTTTTAATACTCTTCCAGAATTCTAGAAACCTTATGTTCTTTTATACCTGTAGCTTTTAGATGGCTCTCTGGGTACATTTGGGTTGAATCAGACAGTTAACGCAGTTCTACATGTATTTCCCTTAAGTTTTGAAACATATTCCTGTTTTGTTTACAAAAAAATGCAGACAGAGCTCTAGGTTTAGAATAATCTGGTATCTATCAATGATATCTGATAATCCAAATCTTCTTAACTGCCAAAATCTTACAGGTTGGTTGGGGGTTTTTTTGTCAGATAAGAAGTTAATAATGTCCTAAGATCACTCCACTCTGAGTTGTTTTATATGCAAAAGAAATAAGCTAAATGCACGCAGTGTGGCATCCGTACATATTACTGGTGACTTTTCCATTACTCTTCCAATATGGCAGTGCATACCACTGACCCTCATCCACAGGGGTATCTGACGAAGGTAATTTCCAACCTGTGCATCCAGTCCCTTCTGCTCCTCTGACATGGACACAGGGGCAGCAACACGGGGAATCCAAGTGCCAGACAATTACTAAAGCAACAAGGAGCTATTCAGCATGCAAAGGCAGAAGGCTGGATGGAAGTTCCCTCGGGGCTCGACTTGGCCCATAAAACATAGCCTGGATGATGCCAGAATGAAAGGGTAAATTTCATAAGGAATGAAAGGGATAAAATAGACTTTCATGGAATGAATAGCTAAGTAGCTCCCAAGACATATGAAATCTTAGTAGCCAAAGACTGAAAAATTGTTACTACTACAGTGTGAGCACTGTACAAGAAGAAACTGCCTGCCAAATTAATGTTCTGATGCCAGAAATTCTGAAAATCATGAAAATCTGAAGACAAAATCTGAAAAAGGAAAAATAGGGTCATTGCTAAGTTATAGGAACAGCCCTAAGGACTGCAGGAATGGTGCTAACAAAATTCTTAGAGCAAAAGAAAGAATTGCAAAAATTACTCTTACCTTATTCACTTTTTGTGGTACAAGGAAAGCATCTTTTAATAATCAAGTGGGACATAAAGCCAAATGTGTGCACATAACCTTCAAAAGAGTGATTAAGCTGATTCTCAAATAAATGTTTGTCAAGGATCTATATTTATAAAAGACGAAAAAAAAGTACAAGTTCAGATGAAAACAAGTGATTCTTTCTTTCTTACTACCACCTGTCATAAATTAGGTTTTGGACAAGGGCAGTTATGCTGCTGTTGGAACCCCCTAATTTACTCCTGGGTATGAAAGTATAAAAGGTACCAGTTCCAGAAATTAATACACTGCTGACAACAAGGATTGTCTCACATGTTGAGCCTTCTGTACTTTCATGCCTGGGAACAAACTCTTGGAAAAAAACTCTGTCCTTGACCTGTGACTCTCAGATATCAGAGAGCGACCATGATAGAAGCAAAACACCATCCTCCGAAGCCTCGGGAGGACACAGAGTTTCCCTGTGGAACCTAAGATCTCTTGTCAACATACATGCATCTCCCCCAGGGCCATAAAAACGAGGCAGTAAACAAGAACAGCTGAAAGAAACAGGTCTGCTTGGCAGAGATGAGGAGAAGTTTCACTGGCCAGCGGTATCTTCAGGTTATGCAATGTTGTGTTGGGCATAATGCTCCTTATTCTAGAAGAGCCAAAATATTGCACAAGGTGGCCCTGTTCCACCCAGACATCACCCCCTCCCCAGCATGTCAGACACTATACCATGCCTTAAAAACACTTTGGAGGAGAAAATAATTTCCCCTTTGAGTTAAGAAGAGCAACAGGTAAAAATACGTTGAGAGGGAGAACTCAGCAAGTTGCTAAGCATGCAATTCCTTGCAGATCTACAGGGAAGGCCAAGCTGAAGGTCATCTGAAGATGTGGATGAAGTTGTTCAACATGAGGGCCAGGAGTTGGATTGCTGCTGCTGCAGCTACACAGATCCACAGCCCAAAAGTCACTGGCGGGATGGCCACAAGTCCGTTTCTCCAGAAAGCAGCCGTAGTGTGACAACATTGGGAAAAGAATCTTTCTTCCAGTCACTGCACAGATCTGATGCCTAAATCCTGGCTTAAGAAGAAAACCCTGTCCTATTTTCTACTGTCTTCATTCCTGAATCGTCAACAGTCCACTTCTAAGACTGCATCAGTTTCTAATCTTACACATTTATTTACATCCCTCTTATTCTTACTCTTAGCTCTTCACATCCTCTTACCTCTTTCCCAAAGCTCCTTTAAATTTAACCTTCTCCCACATTATGTGACAGATTTGTGTATTTATGCTTTTTCTGAATAACTCAGTATTATTTGCTATGCCACTATGTCTTTCCTGAATTCAGGCATCTTATCGTGTGAAGTTTAGCCATCAGCTCACGGCAAAACGAAGAAGGTCGAAGGATATTTGAATCTGACCTTTCAGTTTTGCATCGTCTGGAATACAGATAAAGGCAGAAATTACTACTGTTTCACTGACTTCACTTGTCTATGAAAATGTCATCCAGTTGAAAACCTGACCCATGCAGTTAATAAACGGACAAGCCTGTTGATATGTAAAACAAATCAGTTCTCTAGCTGGAGAACAAAACATTCAGAGGAGGATGACCTCTGACAGTAAAAAGCACAAGAAGAGCATCCTTGAACTACAAAATAATAAACTCATAACATACAGAAATTCTCTTGTCACACGAACAAATCAATAATGATATTAACCAATGAACAGCAACAGTGTGAAAATTAAGTACACTAGTGAACAAATGGACTGCAAAGTGAAATGCAGGGAAGGCTAAAAATGAACAAAAAAAAGTCTTCTTATAATTGAAACATCCTGCCTCCTTCCCTGAACACTTCCTCTCCTCTAACTGGCAATCGCCTACCAAAATTCATCCTTGGAAGTGCTGGCGGAGGCAGGGTGTGGACCGGATTCAGAGGCACAGGTTTTATCACCACATCTTCCAATTCCACTCAGATGACACAATACTGAAAGCTGTCCACCACAGTTATACCATTGCTGTCATCAATAAGGCTACAGGCTGAATGATGGTTTCAGTTTTGGCAGGGTGGACCAACCTCAGGAATTGAGGCCCAGTTTGAATTGGAAATGGAGAAACTTATTTCTTGTATATACCTCCCACATATGTTACAAATGTGCATCTAGCATAAAGTCCTGGGACAAGATCCTTGTGCCAAAGGCAAAATTCCCATCGACTTCACCAAGTTTGCAGCCCCAAGTTACAAAAGTAAGCAAAAAAGTAATGAAAAAATCTTTTGCTTGTTAACCCAAACTCTTCAGCTTTTCGGTACACTCTCAACTGTAACATAAGCAGCTGCCATATCCAACACCCTTCTCTTTCTGACATATCAAGGAAAATACAGTTCAACTGCACATGGAAGATAAACAGCCGGACTGAACAAATCAGTATGTCCCCTGGTCTTAGCTCTCTCCAAATTCCAGGATGTAGTAGTACCTCCTAAATCCTGCTCCTGGGAACACACCACAGCTGCTCCCCAGCTGCTGGGACAATACCAGAGCATGTCCCCTCATCCTGTGAGGAAGGGAGGCCCAGCAGACACCCACCACTCAGCCCAGGGACAGCCACAGCCACAAGAGAGAACTGATGGATGCACATCACTGGGACGAGACTGTGCCTTAAATCACCCCGTCGTGGCGTGCACCATAACTGCAGTTACCAAACTGGGATGGGAAGATAATGGAGAGCCTACAGATAGGAAAGATTCTAGAGAGTTACAGTGCGTACACAACCACATGCACCAACAACTTTCTGGAGGCATTTCAGTAAATACTCTCTTGAATACTTAAAACAGTTTTAAATTACTGGTCCTTTTACATTAAGGAGACCTGGATCCTTAACTTAAACAGATTACAACTGAAGAGCTAATGTATCAACTGGTAAAGTGTCCTTTGGATGTTTTTATCCCTCAGATTTCTCTGAAAGGAATGTATAGTCAGCTTTTTTCTCAGCTCACAGCAGTGCAAGATCAGCCCTAAATTAGAAGATTGTGGTTTATCCTTCAGAGGAGATACTTTTTCAGACAAATGGCTGTGAGAAAGGTCCTGTGAGAATAGGTGTGATGTTGCCAGCTGTGCCATCTGAATGACATCACGCCTCAAGCTGAATGGAGTCCAAATTAAGATCGTGAATATAAAGATTTCTTTCATCGCGTTTGTTTAGCTGTGCAGTCACGTCACCGTCAACTGTCTGCATGCTGTCTGCAAGAACACAACAAATTATGCACTTGAATCTCTCTCTATATTCATCTGTACTCTAAGTCTCTACCAAAAAAGAAAAAAAAGACTAAAAAAATCCATGAATAAAAATGACAGTGATTTATCTTGTGAAAACACTGGTCCTCTGTTCCGAGTTACAGAAATGGAGACATACTCTATCTTTTTAATGTAATGTCCAATAGTGTGAAATGAGCCACAAATTTCGATGCAAACACACGTTATTCAAAAGAGTTCAAATAGACAAGTAAGAGATGATAAGAGGAAGTATCCCCCTAACTTTAAAGGTTTCAGACATATAAAAGGCTTAAGCCAATACCCACTAGTATCAACAGCAATATGGTGCCAGTGGCTATCATTTAACAATGTTTTTTAGGGAAAAAAACCCTTCTTGATGAGAACTTCTATTCTTTTAGGAACCTCCAGTCAACAATATCTATAACTGATGTGACGGCAATGACCTCATTGAGTGTCTGAGAGCGGTTTCTCAGCGCACCAACCAGCACTCCAAGACATTATCAATCTGGGGTCACTGGACAGTACTTATCTACATTGTCTACATTTTCTCTCCAGCTTTAAAGGGTTTTGTGGATCCTACTCTTTCAAACTTAAAAGCCAGTTTATTTTTTGCAGTCTGGGTGGGTGCTGTGTTTCAGTAGCATATGAAACAGCTCCAGACTACTTAGCATAAACAAGGGTTTTGAGAACACTACAGTAAACTGTATACAGCAGCTCAAAGCGATGGATCTGCTTTATTCATACTATTTCCACCACCCCCCCACAACTCTGACAAAGATGCTGCTGTCCAAGGAAGTTATCAAAAGCATAAAACACAGCAAAAGCATTGCTAAGCCAACAGTTCCAGCTTCCTCTGACAGAGTCCACTTCCCTGTTAGAGTTGCAGTTCCATGGCTGAAGACTTTCAACCACCTCCCCCTGAGCAGTGTTTTCATCTCTTCCCACACAGCCCCCCTGTAACAACGAAGGCAATTCGCTTGACTGCCTCCCTGAACTGTATATAGCCTGGCCCATCTCCACCAAGATCAAGAACTTGGAGAGGGAAATGGCTGTTGCCTCTCGTAGGCAGAAACAAAGGGAATGAACAGTCCGGGCAAGACGAGATGCTCCTCCATGCAGCCCTCGTGTGGACGACAGCTTCCTCTTTGTACAGTGCTCTTCTCCAAGGAACCGTCCACCTTGGCACTCAGGGACTCAGTAAACCAACTCATAAATTGGTTTATGATGGAACTGCAAAAGTTGAGGCTTATATGGCCCACCCTCCATACCCCAGCAGCACACCGCGCTCACCAGAACAACTGCTGCATGCTCCAGCCTATAGTCTAGCATCTGACTGCCAGCCCACATCCATCACAGCAGCTTTCCAGGGCCACCTTTCCAAATTCACAGTCCTTACCAGCAACAGACACCTAAAAGAGCTCGGCACCTATGGGAGGAAAGTAAATGCAGGAGGTTTGAGGACCTTCCCCTTAGTTCTCACTCTCAAAAGTGACTTATGTGCACAGCAGCTTAAAAAAACATTTCAGATCCCAAGAACTCGCATTAGAGAAACTGCTGAAAATTCAATTCTACATTTCACTGCAAATTAGGGGTCTCAGAAGTCTGCACACTCTACATAATCTTAAAAAATGGGGCTTGGGTTCCCGAGTAACTTGGCCAATTCTGAAAATTTTAGCCATGACCATCGTTCATTCCCCTAAACGTTAAGCTGCAGAAACCACTCCCAAAACCAAGTCTGGGAAACAAATTTGCAGCCGCTCAGGGTAGCTCAATACTTAGCCTGTTGAGTCACCATAATGACCACAGAATGGATGGATTATATGATTTTAATAGGTCAGACACTGCTGTTTTTTCCTTTACAATCACACATCCTAAAACAACTAAGCAATAGTTGAGATAAGTCAGACACGCGTACCCACACTCTGTTTATTTTGAAAAGTCATCACCTCTTCTCCAGATGAATACTGTTATATTTGCACCTGACCACGTGCTGCTTCTCTTCAGTCAAGGACAGGGATTGACACATGCACGCAAACAGCCTGCCAGAATAACAGACGTATTTCTCTAAACACAGCTTTGTTGCTCCTCTATTGTACTAGCAGTTTTTGTTGCCAAGTGGAGGAGTTAATCCTGCCCATAACTGTGCCCGTGTTTTGCGAATACAACTGAAACTAAAGAAATTACCAACGTGCAGTTCTGTTTTTAAATAAGTACTGATATGGTACCTCCAGGTTGTTTTTCTGCTCTGCAGGTAATGGTTGTTAAGACAATAACCCCAGCAGTCTCAAATACATATGCACCCCAATGGGCCCAAGGAGGTTACTGTTATGTTACACTCATAGAAGAGAGAAATGAATTTTCTTCCTCCTACTGACTTTCCTAGCCACACGGAAAAGTTTTTCTCCCCACCATCGCATTTCTCATAGAACAAACTGTTACTGGACCTCCCCTGAAAATCACTCTATGAAAAACAGCAGGGAAGACAAGGGCGAAACCCTACAAATACGGCATGTGGTAAGTAACACTCCAGCCCTCAAACACCACCTGCGTGATTTCTGCTCTGCTCCCTGCTTCACGCTTTTCTTCCTTCGTAACTAACGCTTGCTGAATGGCTTTGGCAGTGCCAGGCAGTACACTTCTTGCTCTGTTCCTCCAAGAAAATGAAAGGTGACGCAGGACGCATGAAGCTCTGGCTGCAGTGCAGTCGACAGGATTTTCGGTTTAGACCTTTGTAGTGCCAGGATTTCTCACCAGTTTGCAGTGATACGATATCCAAATCTGAACCGGTAGATGTTACCTTAAAGTGGAACATTTTTGCCCCAACAGCAAAACCGTGCTGATGACTGTCACCTGTTTTGAGAAGTGTCCTGAGATGGTGGCCAACAGAGGGCTGAGTAAGAGCAAGGAAGGATTAATATAGAGAGATCACAAATGGAAGTACCACCATGTAGTAGGCAATAAAGGATAAAAAAACATGTCCTGTGTTTAGCAGGTAATGTGACACAGCTCTGCCTCAAGAGCTCTAGGGAACCGTTTCAAGAGCTCTCCTTTCACAACACAGAATAATCCTACTGGCACAACCTCTTCCGAATGGGAAATGGCACAATCTACTCAATAAAAACCTCTGTTTGTTTTCTTTTCTCCTGGTATCGGCTGAGTGTTAAACAAAACCAAAAGAGAAGTCTGTCCCTGCCCTCCTTGTTCTATCCCCCAAATTCCGATTTTGAAGGGAAAAGAAGCAGCGGGGCAAGGCACACTGGAGGAAACATAAGGCGCAGCGTGTAGCTAAGGCTGGGGCTGTAAAAGAAGCAAAAAAAGAGAAAGTTTAGCAATGAATCCAACTGGAACAGGTTCTCTACGAAGCTCAGCGTAGGATCACCATTGCTAGTTTTTACCCCATAAGCCAGAGCGCCGGCAGACAACAGTACCACCCAGAGAAACACACACACCCAACAAGCTGGCTGAGACAGTCATCAATGACCACCTTAACGAAGCGGCTCCACGCGGTTGTGCACAGGTGGTAGCCGACGGTGGGGCGGCCGGCCGACAGGGAGCGGGCAGCCTTTACCGACACAAGCCACTGCATCTCAGGTGCTGTGGCGACGCCTGGCCAGCAGAGAAGTGACGCCAGTGACGCAGCCGCGGGGCATTCACCTTGTGGTTACTTCTCAGGAGTTCACATAAAATGCCAGGTTGATGTAGGTGTGAAAATGCCACACAGCGAATTACATGAGTTTGAAACGTCTACCTACAATAAAAAACCAAAAGTTTCAGGTTTTCCTGCGGTTATGAGCCTGCAAGCCATTCCACACAGGCAGATCTTTGTGTCCCTGATTAACCTCAGTCAACTAACTCAAACGGGGCTGCGTCTGATTAAGGTCCACATTCGCAAGCTTCAGAAAATGCTTTGTGTTAAAAATTTGGTTGTGGGCCAACCCTGATTGCTGCGTGCAAGTTACATCTGATAGGAGCAAAATGTGTCCGTTCGTGAGAATTTAGACTGAAATTTCCTTAGAGACCCGGACAGCACTATTTTTCTTGTTGCTTTTGTAGCTGCTGCCTCAGCGTAATTACCCTTTTCTTGCCAATGTCAAAGTAGAGTGGGGGAAAGGTTATTTTTCAAAAGGCGGGATAAATCCCCTCACCTCTAACTTCTGAAGGCTTCAGTTTATGACTCACTGTGTCCACAGTGAAATGAAGTTGCGATCGCAACTCCAGAGCCGATCCAACACGCATTGAAATCAATGGGAGTCTTTCCGTTGGCTTCAATGGAAGCCGGGTCGCGCCCTTAGCAGACGCTAGCTGCGCACATAACAAAACCACCCTCCAGTTCTGGATGGCAGAAAATACGGTCAGCCTGGAAACAGCAGGGATGCCTGAGGTCAGAGATTGCCTACAACAAAAAACTAACACGGGGAAAACCAACAGAGAGAGATGCTTCAAGTGCACCTGCCTGCAATCCAGCTCTTTCTAGCGCTATCAGCCCAGACGAAACTGCGTCCAGAGCAAATATTTATCGAAAATTTGAAACAAGCAGATCTCGGCAAAAGCCAACATCTGGCCCAGAGTGGAAAATGCACAATAATTATTCAATCTCAAAATCAAAATTTTCAGATGAAATAAACATAAGCTTCAAGAAACAAGCTCAGTACAACCTGGAAGCTAGAAAAGGCTGGCATTAGCCTTTGTAGCACAGTATTGTGCTTGTCGAGCATGAAGGTGAACCTAGGACTTCTAAAAGACAGAGAGCGAGAGCACAGCGAGTGTCAGACTCTATGTTGCACGTCAGCAGGCCACCAACAAACGACTAACCATAAGTTGCCTTCAACATTCCCCATACGGCTCCTATGTGAAAACAGTAATAAAGAAAAAACCTCACAGTGAGGGAAAGCTAAGCTTGAAAATGAAACTCATAAAACAGTTTTAAGAGTGTTTCGGGACTGCCAGAGAAAGGACCGAGGAAGAGATTGGAATTGGAAAGATAAAAACAATGACTGTGTGATTTTGGTAAGGAATTGATTGCTGTCAGGAAAAAAAGCCAGGAGCAAAAAGGAATATTGATCTTTCAGTAGCAGAGATCATTTAGTTTGGATGATACAGCACTTGTAGGCTGGTCTTCACCTCGGCTTACACATCCCCAGGACTGACGCGCTATTATTTGAACAATTTTTTAGGTGGGAGAGGCGGAGGTAGAGGCAGACCGGCTACCCTCACACCAGCACGTAGGTCTTGGCAGGGTGTCCGAGAGTGACTGATGCTCGGTACCCTGAAGCATCTCCCTGAGGAAGGCCTCGCTGGGCTGATCATTTCTCCCACCCAGCCTGTCGAGGCCTGACCTTGGCATGTGGAGGAGAAAAGAAGAGGCCCTTCTTCTGTCAGCTTTTTTTTTTTTTTTTTCAAACGCTTATTCTTCAGCAAATCAAGAAATGCACAATGACACAGGCGTTTTGCTGGGTTAGTTAGGGGATATATATACCAGATATATTAAGAAGAGGGAGGTGCTCCCGGGCTGGGCAGCCTGTGTAAAGCGAATGAGAACGCTGCACCGCAGGTAACAAATCCATCCCGACACCCTGCGCCGACTTAGCACTTGCGGGAACCGAGAATGAGCAGAGAACTTGTAAAACGTGACTCAAGCTTGTTAATGACCTACTGGGCTAGAAACACACACCACCACCACTCCCAACACTATTCCCGCATTTGAGTGTAAACTCCTCATATTATACTTCCTCATACCCACTAGACCTCAGGTTTTGGGCTGTATTTTTGGATGCGCTTCCCATTCCGTTTAAGAAACAAGACAGTTGGGAGAGAGGAGTATCTCAGAAGGTAAAAAGCTGATGCTGTTGATCATAAATCTTTTTATATATGTATATATATGTATATATATGTATATATACACATGTATATGTGTATATATGTGTATATACACATATATACGCACACATATATATACACATATGTATACATGTACACATGTGTGTATATAGCAGGTAAACCTTATGAAAATGAGTGGTAGGACTGCCATTAACACAACCGAGGTTACACTAATCAATTTCTCCACCACTCACAAACCTACGTAAAACTCAACACCCACAAGGCACGGAGGCCAGGAGCTCCGCCGTTCAGTTCTAGGCTGCCTGGAGAAATGCCTCCCTCTGTTTTTGAACCTGCTGCCTTCATTCGATGTCCTCTCGTTCTTTTATGGGAAGAGACAAGCACGTATTATGTGTATATAAACATCTCTGTATGTATATATGTGTGTATATACATATTTTTGATATATACATATATACATGCATATATATGTCCATATATGTATATATGAATATATACCTATATATACATATATACTTGCATATATACAGATATACACATATATGTGTGTATATACATATTTTTGATATATACATATATACTTGCATATATACAGATATACACATATATGTGTGTATATACATATTTTTGATATATACATATATATGTATATATGGATATATACCTATACATACATTTGTATATAAATTTCTATGTGCGTTTATATGTATATATACTTGTATACCTATATATACATATATACCTATATACACATATATACTTATATGGCTATATATATATATATA
>VZSF01005185.1:0-147915 GCA_013398295.1 Chionis minor | reverse complement strand
AGGGTTTTGCGTGCCCATGGCGAGGGGCGATGCCAGAGGGGCACCCGCAAGGCCCTTGGTGGGGGGGTGGGTACACGAACGGGAGCGAGCTCCTGGGTGAAGATGTTGCTGTCCAGGGGGAGATTTACTTTTTCCTTTGCCAGTGGTATCCCACGTCCCCCGTGTCGTCGTCCCCCCGCCCCCCCTCAATGTCACCAAGCACATACACCCCTTCATCTCCCAGGTTCCTCAGCCGGCTCGGGATGAGCTTCCCTCGCTCACGGGAGAAGGGAGCGAGCGGGGAAGCCCCCCTGCCCCACAGGTGCCCCCCGGCACCCAGCGCCGAGCCCCGCCCGGTCCACGAGGGGACACGCGGGGAGCGCCACGGCGGCCGCCCAGGGAAAAGCCCAGGAGCTGCTGACTCCGAGCCCACGCCGGGACTTTCCCCGGCCACTGCAACAACCTGGCGTCGAGTTAATCTTGTTTCCTCTGCCGGCCCCTCAAAGACTGGGGTGCAGCAGCTGCCTCCAGCAGAAGGGCCCACAAGTCCCTTCCGTGCGCAGGGAGTGGGGTGGGAAGGAGCCCCCTCCTCCCTGCGCATCAAGCTGCGCGGAGCACCCAGGAAGGAGAAATTTAAAAAAAAAAAAAAAGAAACGCTTGGGAAAAGCCTGAAATCCCTTCTCCCACCCATTTGCAGATGCGGCGGGAAGGGACGGGAGGGGACAGGGACACGGAGTGGGAACGCATCCCCCGTGCCGACCGAACCGGGCAAAAGCCAACCCGCCCGCTTGTCTGCCCGTCCGCCTTTTCCCCCTTTCCGCGCCGAGCGGACGGGAAGTAACTCCGCAACTCCCGGGCAGACGACGGGAACAGCCGCCCGGAGCTCCCCCCGAGCCCGCAAAAAGTTTCTGCTCCGTGTCGCGTGGGAAAAGGCAGCGTGAAGTTCAGCCCCNGAGGAGGAGGAGGATGCTGCGCGCCTTGGTGGCGGTGTCCCTGTGGCTGCGGGTGAGCCCGCGGGCACAGGGCGCGCCGTGCGAGGCGGTGCGCATCCCCATGTGCCGCCCCATGCCCTGGAACATCACCCGCATGCCCAACCACCTCCACCACAGCACCCAGGAAAACGCCATCCTCGCCATCGAGCAGTACGAGGAGCTGGTGGGCACCGGCTGCAGCCCGGTCCTCCCCTTCTTCCTCTGCGCCATGTACGCCCCCATCTGCACCCTGGAGTTCCTCTACGACCCCATCAAGCCCTGCCGCTCCGTCTGCCAGCGCGCCCGCGACGGCTGCGAGCCCATCATGCGCCGCTACAACCACAGCTGGCCCGAGAGCCTGGCCTGCGACGACCTCCCCGTCTACGACCGCGGCGTCTGCATCTCCCCCGAGGCCATCGTCACCGACCTGCCGGAGGGTGAGCGCCCTGGGGGGCGGCGGGGACCGGGGGTGGCGGTGGTGGGACGGACCCCCATGGGGTGCGGGGGGCAGCGGGGCACCCCCCCACCTCACCCTGCCCTTGCCCCAGGAGCCTCTCCCCAACAGCTTTTCTTCCTTCCTTCCTTCCTTCCTTCCTTCCTTCCTTCCTTCCTTCCTTCCTTCCTGCCTTCCTTCTTTCTTCCTTCCTTCTTTCTTCCTTCTTTCCTTCCCCGCTGCACCTCTGTTTGCAGATGTGAAGTGGACGGACTTCACACAGGGCATGGCGGTGCCCGAAAGACCCCCCGAGCCCGACTGCAAGAGCCGCGGCCAGGGTGAGCCTTGGGGGGCCCCCCCATCTCCCCTCTCCCTGGAGCCAGGCCCCCCCTGGCACCCCTCAACCCTTTCCCCTTCTCTTCCTTTGAAGAACGGTGCAGGTGCAAAAAGACCAAGCCAACGCTGTCGACCTACCTGGCCAAGAACTACAGCTACAGTAAGTGCATGGGGGAAAATGCTTCACAGGGCCCGTCCCCACAAGTTAGGCGGCTCCGTGTGGGTGCTGCACCCACGCCAGGACCCGTCCAGCAAGTGCGGCGTGAGGACACCCCTCCAACCGCAGCTTTTCCAAGAGAGTTTTGGCCCGAGGGATAGAGCCGTCCTCTTCCAGAGCCCACCTCGTGCAGGCAGGAGCAGTCATTGCGCAGGTGATGGTGTGTTTCTGATAAAAGCGGTGGAATGTCGGTGATGTGCACTGGGATCAACAGGTCGCTCTGCTTCTGTGAAGGGTTGCCCTAGTAAGTGCAATTACTACTAACGTGAACGTGACTGTGTGCTGCTTGGCCAGCTCCTGTTTTTGTCCAGCAGGGAGAATAAACAGAGGTTTGTCACCTAAATAAAACTTGTAAATGTGAATGAAGCTGAAGCAAGGTAAAAAGTTATAACTTACAAATGCGTACATTCTTTTACTTACTGGCCGGAGTTTCATTTGGTGCGGAATTGCCAAAATTAATTTAATTCAGTCACAATATGCAGCAGCCAGCCAAGGAGTTGGCCGATAGTTTTAGAATATGTTGCATGACATTGGCAATATAAGTGAATACTTGTCGCTCTTCCCTCCTGGCTCCCCCACCTCCAGTTTTCTGATGCTGGGAGTCAGGAAGAAGTCTAATGAAGATTAGATAAATACCAGGTTAAATATCTGTAACATTAATAGAAACCCCCTGTTAACTCTGAATTTAACATGCAGTCTCGTGGTCTTTTGTACTTTATGGGCTTTTTCTCAAATAAGTTCTTTCTTCCAGGGATGTATTATTCAGTTCTTATGCAACAGGGTTATTATATCCAGTCAATTTCTATTTGTCTGTTATCAAATGAAAGTAAGTTTGTAGCTATTTACTTCTTTGTTAGTATAGGGGAAAAAAAATCCAGGTCCCAGTTTGGTGGGAATAATCAAGCTGAATTAGGTAATTGTGCACTTTGTATTGTCGTGGCATTTTGGTGCATTTACATCATATATTCTTTTTATGCAGTTCCTTAGTCCATCTTAGTCCAAAATAGTCATATGTTCAGGTGGGACAGTGAACTTCCACAGTTGTCTGAAATATATGAAAAAGCAATGCTGTAAAATGACTATTCCGAAATGAAATACAGGCGTTAGTCATACAAATTCTGATTCCAGTGACTTCAGGATGGGGAGTGTTGCTTGAAGAAAAACCGTAGGCTAGGGTCCAAAATGTAATTCTGTTGGATTTGTGAAATCAGGATTTTGTTTTCAAGAGGTAGATTTTTATTTGGTCTCCTCTGAAATAGACATGTTCATATGGGAAATGAATTGAGAGACAAGACAAGGCAGAACAAGTTGCAAATAAAATCCAAATTTGTCTGAAATCCTCTAAAATAATATTTACAGCCAAACTGTACTTCTAGCTGGTCAAAACCTGGTTTCAATCAGACTTGAAAATGGATTGCGAGTGTCTGAAACTGAAACCCCTCATGTGTTTTGTGGCTGTTACACATGCCCTGATAAAGTTAGCACATAAACCCCAGGCTGCACTAAAATTGCTGATCTCCTATTTTCTGCATGTGAAGATTACTCCAAACATGTGTCGGTCCATTTGAAGGCTTTTGAGCTGGTGGCTGCTGGGGGCAGAGTTGCTGCAGGCTGATCCCCCCCGTGGTACATACATACACTGCTCATGCTTCTTTCACTTGAACAATTTTGCTACAGTTTGATAATTGGACCCTTCCTATTTTGACATTTCCTAGAGACAAAGTCCTTTGTGTAAAAATTGTGCAGTAGGTACTGCCAGGGCCTGCAGGTGCAAAGTTAGCCAGGGATCATCCTCAGAGCAGTCTGCACAGTTTCACCGTCTTGCATCCGTGCAGACATGCAGCTTTCTTCAGAAAAAAAGGTACAAGTATGAATGCTTGTTTATTCCTAGTCAGAATAACCCGTTTCAGAATCTATTTTATATGAGAATCTTACTATTGATGAATAATCCAAGGGCAAAAGATGAAAAAAGGTGTAAACCAAGTAAATCACGACAATCCTAAGCCTCTTAGTTTTTGACTACTTGTTTCAAATCTGCCCTTCTTTCTTATATTTAAGAAAAGATTTTAGTTCCTGGATGCAACCTACATTGCATGTAGGGAAATGATTTTATTATTGAAAAGACTGGGTTCATGCTAACTGCCTGTGAGGTAAATTATTCATTACTTAATTGGAAATAGCTGGATGTGGCTATAGAGTGGGTCCCATTTATGCGAGGGGCTGTTCAAGTCAGAGTCAAAGGAGCTGTTTGTATGTGCAGTTCCAGGCGAGATTGCTTGGCCTGATCTGGCAGAGATTTAAGCACATGTTTAATCTCACAGTTGTCAACAGCCCTACTGAAAACCAAATTGGGATCAGGCCTCTGTTATTCTAAGCCACTGTACATGCCCACACATGAAGAAGTAGTTCTTGTTTCACAGCCGAAACAACAGCTTTCAATTTAATACCATTTTCTTTAATTTTGAGATGTTTTTACATTTCTAAAACCATTTGTTGCTCTCATGCCTCTGTTTTTCTAATTGCAGTCATTCACGCTAAAGTAAAAAGTATAGAAAGAGGGAACTGCAATGAGATAACAACAGTGGTTGAAGTCAAAGACATACTCAAGTCTTCGACGCCGATTCCTCTGTCTCAAGTGCCTCTTCTTACAAATTCCTCCTGCCAGTGTCCACCTCTTCAACCCAAGCAGGACGTCCTCATCATGTGCTATGAATGGCGCTCAAGGTGAGCCCTGGAGATGTGGTGCAGAGAAGTGTTATAGCTAGCTGGGATAGATGGGAAGGGAAGCTCCCTTCCTCATTGTGAGCATGTTTTGCTGATAGTTTTTCTGAGGATAACTCACATATACACCTCCATGTTTCGATTACCTTTGCAATTAACTTTTTCCGCTTAATCAGCCTCAGCTCTGCCCCCCAGCGTGGTGTTTACGAAACCTGGCACACACATGGAGCACACACTCTGGTGGCACTAGGTGCTGACAGCATATTGCTTAATGCATCGTGTGACAATTCAGGCATCTCCACCTGTTTGAGAGTGTTTTTCCAGGACCACTCTCCATAGGTATGAGCCACTTCGTACGCTGCAAGCCCGATGGTGGCTGTAGATGGTGGTCCATATTGGCAGGACTCCGTGGAAGGCATAGTTCTGCTTCACCGACCCCAGGGGAGGGGACAAGAGATGAGACTCATCTCCTGTCCACAGAGCTGCTGGAGACAGAGCAAAGCCTTCTCCTCCAGCTTGTCCATACTTCGGACCGGTGCCATCAGCAAGATGTTTCTGATCCCACAGCTGTACCAACACCAGCCAAAGCTGCAGCCATTGGGGCTCTGGCTCCCGGATGGTAGATGAAAAGTAAATACTCTCCGAGCAGCTTGCCAGTCCTGCTGTATGATTAAAAGACAAAACAAAGCTAACTTTACCAGACCTTTCATCTGGCAGTCAGCCTAGCCCCAGGCATGGAAGGAAATCCAGCGTGTTGGTCTGGAGGGGAGGGAGTTATGAATCACAGCTCCCTTTTCTCTCTGGATTCTTGAGGCAGAAGGGGACATCCCATCCCCGTTAGCACCCCACATCTACCAGTAGCAACAGACACCCACAGGACAGGTTGTGGCGTGTTGGGGACGCGTGGCTCCATGCTGTGGGTGAGGGGTAAGGCTGTTTGTAAAACGTGCACACTGGATTTGCATACAGCCATATGACTGTTAGTTGAATGTACACACTTGTAAGGACCATAGAACATCTACGTGCAGAATGTGATGGGCCATATCCGTATTTTCAATGAGTTTTATGTTGATATTTTAAAAGCATTTTATAGGTGTTTCTAAAAGTCGCAATCTGATACTTTTTTTTTTTTTTTTGTGAGCTAACAGGAGCAGTATTTTATTAACAGCACCTTCCCCCTCCAGATCCAGAAGTATTTCACAAAGATTAATTTAGAGCCCTCTGCTTGTGTTAGTAATTTTAGGGGTACATGCTCTGAGTCATGCAGAAGGACCATGACCAAGATTGCCATTGAGGGGCTCTGAGCTGCAGAGCTTTGTTTGAGAGGACCCTCAGGAGACTGTCAGGGCGTGGGGATCTCAAAAATGAAAGACTGCAATCTGCTTCTCCATTACTATGGAAAAACACCATTCGTTAAATATTTTGTGATGGTTTTTAAAGGTCACTGAGGTTTTTATTTTCATATAGTGTGCTAAAATGGATTTGAAAAAGAAACATAAACTATTATATGTGTTTCTTGTTGGACTCAGTGGCATGCAAACAGAAGGTTTTGAGTTACAGTAGCTTTTTAAAATGTCAGAGGCAAAATGGGTGGAAGCTGCAGCTCCACTGAAGTCAATGGCAAAACACCCATTGCCTGTCTGCAGGGTTAGGGTCTCACTCAATAGTTTGACCTGAACAGAAGCTGCCTCAGGAGTATACCGTATTGTGGTTTCATTCATCGTGATGTGGGTTTAGCTTCAATCCTATAATGTTAATTCTCTGATCTCTCCTCAGAAAGGAGATGTATATTGTATTGATCTTGAATCTTGAGGGCTCGCGCCCAATGTAGTCCTTTTATGTCTGGGCAAAGTGCATGTGCATACTGGCTAACAGCTAAGAGTGGTGGCATTTTGTACTCTTATTGCACCAGTATGACTGGCAACGTTGTTTGTGGAAGCTGGAAAGTCAGGTCCTGCTAAGGTGTGTAAACCTCACCCACCAGCAAAGTGCTGTGATTAGAGAATGTGTTACCGTTTGTCAGCTGAGCTGCTTTAACTGCTTGATGGTGGTTTGTTTTGGTTTTTTTTTTAATTCAGAAGTAAAATGCATTAATTTAAACTACAGTTCTGCACATGCACACAGAGAAACATATAGTGGGCATAAGTAAAAATGCATATATATTTAAACAGTTTCATTGCATGTTACCCAAGCCATCACTTTTTGTCAACAGTGATCCAGACAGGACAATTTTCTCCTGCAGAATAGCTGCAAGTTAGGACAAAGGGCTCTAAATGCTTTCTCAATGCTAGCCATGTACTGCAGTTTTGGCTGTAAAATCTAATTTCTTTTGGAAACTATTTTCTGCTTTTACACAGTTTAGAATAGAATTTCACAAGGAGCAGTATAAGCAGTTAGAAATCCATTAGAAAGCATTTTAGGATGGAAGAAAATATTTTTGTGCCTGTTATCCCATACACAGAAACCATCAGTACCAGTACCTGCTAGTGCGTTTCAGTCTCAGTTGGTATTAAATCATCTGGAATGACAACTCAGGAATCAAACCCAGAAATACCTGTAACTTGTATCTATTTCTTAATTTTCAGGTTGATGCTTCTTGATGGATGTCTAGTTGAAAAATGGAAGGATCAACTAAACAAAAGGTTTAAGGTAAATACAACTACAGAAACGAATGCTTTTCTTGAAAAAACAGTTAAACACCTTTGTTCTACTTCAGCATTGAATAACTTGCTTGACTTTCAGATATCCATAGCACCTCTGGGTATTACTATTTTCACTTCAACATTTCATACCCCATAACTACATACAAGTGTAAGTGAAAATTCAAGAATTTTAGTCTTGCATTTTAGGGTCTCTAAAATTTTATTTCTATTTTATCCACAAACTGTCCCTAAATAGGATGGTTAGATGACCTTTGTGTGAACTCTGGCTTATTACAATAATGACTCTGGGAATTCCTTTCCTGTTGCTAATAAGGTAAGTAACTGTTGGATAGATGATACGCAGATGAGTATATAGTCCACATTGGGTAAGAAAGGAAGTTGACGTCCACTGCACTGGAGAAATGGGCTTTGCTGCATTAAAGTTTGCAGGACCGAGACACAGATTCTCACCAGCTACTTCCCTCTAAAGATGCACTGAAAGTATTGGGCATTCCCTCACTGGTTTCAGGGAACGTTGGATGTAAAAGTCTATAGTATAGAGATTTGGGAGGCAGGAGCAGCAAATGGCCCTGCTTTTTGGAGCATCATGAGAGCATCTGCTATCACTCTCTGCTTGTAAACTCGTCTTTAGAACGGAAAGAAAGGGTGGATCAAGACAATGTCTGACTCTTCCTCACACTTTTAGAGATGGAAGAAATTATTTCTGCAATTCAGAAAAGGTTTCAGAGCATTAAGGACATGCATGTATATTTATTTTAATTTTGGCCTGATTGGCAATTGATGGAGAGGAGGAAAAAAGATGCATGTTTCCATCAGTAGATGGTTTTAGATTACAGACCAGCTTCTTGCAGGAAATTGTATTTGATGCTTTCATCGTTTCCTTTTCTCCTCACTTACTTATGTAAAACCTACGTGTACAAAAGAAAACATCCTTTAAATCTTTAAAAAAGAAATATATTGCAATTGCAGATAATACCATGTGGGATTTAGGAGAATACTGACATATGACTCAGACGCTTGAAGTCCCTTCACTGTCAACTTAAGGGCCTGTTACTGGCACACAGTGTGTTTTAGTGGCCTCCTCACACTGTTTTGTCATCTCTAATTGTGTCTTGAATCCTGTTTAGACATTCATTTCCAGACTGTCAAACAGATGCATGACTGTGAAACAAAATACTTCTCAAGCATGTCTCATTCCCTCTGATATCAATAGTTTCATAAATTAAATCTTCATTTAAACATGTTTGAGTGGGACACACCTAAATGCCTGCTGACAGTTTTTGTTTTATAAAGATGCGTATAATGACCTTGACTACTCAAATGTGGCCAGTATGGAGCTAGGTTTCACAGTGGCTTGATTTTAATGCCCGTCATTCATCTCTGAAGACTTGCATCCAGCTTTTATCTTGAGTTACTGCTTAAAATGAATATTTTGAGCTGTCTGTGGACCACAGAAGACATCTGTTAACGTAAACACAACATGGCTGATGTCTTTTCTAGCCAGGACAAGAGTCTGAGTAGCAACAGGGTCAGTGCAGAGATGCTAGTAAGAGTGAAGCTGGATAGCACTTCTCTTGCTCTGATCACTGAGCAAAGTCCCTGCCTTTGAGTGTTTCAGAAGAGAAAGTTCATTGATAGATGGAAAAGCTGAGATCCCTTCCAGGTTCTGTTATCTACCTTGCTTTCCTTAAAATAAGTATTTTTGTCCCTAGAGGTGAAAGACCGCAGTCTCTTCTGCAGTGTTGTGGATCTCCCAATACTTGGACCACCTAACCACTTAACCTCACTGTCAAAACCTGTTTTCTAACCTCTGAACTTTTGGGTTTGGCAATTGGCAGCTATTCTCTTTGGTGGGCTCATTGATCTAATTGCATTTCAAAATTTCCCAGGGATGCTGCTGAATAAAGCTGCAGGTGCGTTATTCACAACTGTCCCATTGCAATTCCGAACACTCTGTGATTTCAGTGGTCACCTCCATTGTCTGTCTGTAACATAATCTCTTTCATGTCCAGTCCTCTCCACCCCAGGGAAAAGCAGAATCAGAAAGCAAATACTACCTTCTCTTGTAGCTGTCTGTTTAAATATGTATTGTGAAAGGATTGCCTGCTTTCCACAGACTTTTCTGGGGGAAAAGTCAAGGAGCACATTCACGTAAGACAGCAAAGAATGGGTTTGCAAAGGAGTCCCTGTGTGCAGACCCTGTCTTCTTGATGGCATGGTGCCAGCTCCCCTGGATTTCTGAAAAGGCGTGAGGTGAGCACTCACGTGCAGCGTGCACATGAGATGCGCAGTTGTTGTTTTCATCAACTGGTCTCGTGGAAATGCCCCCACCCAAGGTAAGGTTTCCCCTGCAGACAGCTATAACATGCTGAGATCAATGGCCCTGCAGGATGGAGCGCAAAACCACTAAGAGCAGCACTGATGTGAAAGGCTCAGGATAGCTGTGATTAAGATGTAATTATTTATGGTGGTGTCTTTCTGTAACTCAGCCCCGTTGTTTTCTGCATTTCCGCAGAGGTGGGAACAGAGACTGCAAGAACAAAGGCTGCGAACGGCCCGCAGTAAGAACCAGAATGCAGGACGCAGTGGTCGGAGTGGAGCCCCAAAAACATTGACCAAGAACACCAACCCACTTGTCAGTGGCCCTAAAAAGGCCACTAAAATAAGAAATGGCCAGAAAGAAATCAACCCTAAGAAAGTATGAGTGCGAAAGCTCCAAAAGGAAAGACTTTTCCTGAACGATGAGGGTCGCCATCTGTCTTGGTCAGCATGTTTTGTTAATCCAGAACTCATCGACTTAAAAACTCACGGCAGTGTCTACATAGACATTTTGGCTGCACTTTACTTTTAAAAGGTTTGCTTTTCCTTTCAAGCCACTGCAACCCATAGAGGTTAGGTTTGCACTAATATGTGGTAGGCATATTCAAGCTGACTGAACTTTATCTTAGGGCTCCGATTTGCAATTCTAGATAGATCTAGCCTCGGCTGCCAGAGGTTTTAACTCCTTACGCCGGTTGCCTGTCCTGCTTCCCTGCCAGAGTTTGGAGAGCTGCATGCAGCATGTCTTCTCTCCTCAGAAGGTGTACCCGTGTAGTAGTCGGTGACTTAGTCTGTGAGTTAGCCTGTGATTTAGCCTGGTGGGCTGAGAACCGTGGTAGCTGAGGAGCAGCAGAGGGATGGTGACCTCTGGCAGACGTCCGGGGCAGAAGCTACTGCAGCTGCTGGAGCTGAATCTATCTGCTCTTTGGAATCACAGCCCTTGTTCAGAGCATTCAGAAGCATGGTTTACCAATAAGCATCTGGGTATGCATTAGGTGATTATTTTTATCTGTGTGCCAGAAATATGCTTACTGTGTTAGTATTCAGTCTTGTGGGTTTGGGCAGCAGAAATGCTTTGAAAGCAGACTTTTAATTTTTTTATTGTACTTCAGGCTGGCTTCTGTTGTTATAATTTCAAATATATTTAAGCATCTAATTGAAAAATCAGTATTTTTTAAAAGGACAGATTGAAGCAAATCTAGAATTCTTAAAAGTAACGTTTGCTGTAATATAGCTTTGTTATGAAAACTGGAATAGGAGAATTATTCTAAACATAACTGACAGCTGCTGTACAGTATTAAAGAGAAGATAGGGCTTCATATGTCTCAGTGTTCATTTGGATAATTTTTTATCATTTGACGCCATATTTCTAAATCTTTCTCTGATACCAAATAAATAAATAAATAAACAAACAAATAAGACTTGTCCCTATTCCTGAACTTCTCAAAACAACTGGCTATCTGCAGTTTTGCTGATCAGAAGGTAACATTTACCCTGCAAAGGGTGACAGGCAAAGCAGATGCTTTTGTTTATGTACTAAGTTTTACTGACAATGCTTGCCATGTGAGGTGTTAAAATAGCAAAGGTGATATAAATCTAATTGGCGTAACTCCAAGGTGGCATTTATGCTATTCCTGCCCAAGCTCTGCCCGGATAAAGCAGTATGGGTAGCACAGTCTAATTTCTGTTAAGACACAACAATCACATGAACATTGCAAAAACTCATGACAGGCACCTTAAAGACCTTCAAGAATTCCTACAGCAAAACTAACGACTAGACTTTCTATCTGTGTAATATCATTCTGGTATCTATAAAAGAAAATGAGCATTTCTAAAATAGACACAGTCTATGTCAGAACAAATAAAAAAAAAAGAGTTCTGTATAGGTTAACATAAAGAGTTACAAGACATCATATGTTATTACAAGAATTCCAATGAAATTTGCATGCCTGAAATTAAGGCAGAATATGCTGGAGTGATTTTGGCAGCAGCAGTAAGACACTGGGTAATACGTTAACGCAAGCTGAAGACATAGATGCCAAGTTAGAATGCTTAAAACAAAGGGACAGAGGTGTTACAGAAAAATGGAATAATAGCACATAGGATAGTTCAGGGGGGAAAACCCCAACCCTACATGATCATTTCATCATTGATTGAGCTTTGAGCAGTTGGTCAAAATATGCAAAGGCCAGCATTTGAATGTAGCCCTTCCTGCAGAGTCTGGGCAAATGCAGAAATTTATCTCCATGGAACATCTGCAGAATTAGATCCAAAATTCAATCCAGGTGCCAGGAACACTGATCTTATATTGCATCTATTGACTTTAGTAGGAATTTCATGTGTTTGACATGTATAAAAAGTAGATCGGAAACTTAGGTGCCTAAATACAGACTAGAGGTGAAATCTTAATTCCATACAACAAAATGGAATAATTGAAATTGGAGTCAAAGGAGATGGAATTCTACTGCAGGTAACTAAATTAGGTGAGTTTGAAAATGCTGACTTAAGTAAGTGTGATCTAAAATATTAGTATGTTTGGAAAGCTTCGTCTAAGGTGTAGCAGCACAGCTTTGTTCTTAAGCTTTGATTATCTTTTGATCCTAATTTAAAGTGTTGGGATAAGTACGTATAAGGTTAGCTATTAAAAATGAACGACAGTCCTATCAATGTGATGTTGAAATAACAAATACCAAAGTTGTGTTATTTCACTTTAACAAGTTTTATTGCAAATGTAGTCAAGTGTCGTGTTTGTTGAACAAAACTTACAGCTAGCTAGACTTCATAGCAACATTACATATTATTTTACAACTGTTAAAATCGAACTTTTTTCATTTTTTGATATCAGAGAAAAAAAATTTAAAAATTATTTTCTCCAGAGAATTGTCACCGTTCCTTCTGTAGTTTACTATCATTAGGCTGACCATTTCAATATGTTGGAATAAACTTTGATGCACCAAGCTCCGTGTTTCCAAATTCCTTGACATTTTTATGCATGCTTTATGCTGACTAACTTTCATTCTGATATGGTAAAAAAATGGATGAAGGAAAGGCAATACAACAAAAAACAGGGGATATTATAATACAAAGAACAGATGTGCAGACAGGGGGGATGGATTAGTAAGGTAGTATGTTTTTTCCCAAATCCATTTTTTCCTACTTTTTAAGAAGATATGGGTCAACCCAATTCATCACTAATGTAAGTCACTTCAATTTGAAAATCCCTTACAATTATTAACTCACTGTGACATCAAACACCAGCTGAATCCAGACCCAGAACATCCCCCCCAACCACCACCAGCCCGTTGCCTTGCAAAGGTGTGGAACAGATGTTGGAGCAGCGAGGGCTTTTCAAGCATGCAAACGCATCCTCCTGTGTCCCCACATGGCCAACTCACCACTTCTGCTCCCCGCAGTGTGGCAGAAAGTCAGACTCATCCCTTCTCGTGCGTATCCATGGCCAGGTGTAGTCATAGCCGTGCTAGCGCACCCCAGCACCAGGGTCGTGAAACCTCAGTTTAGCAGAGTGGGCAAATAGTCTGCTGATGGGACGAAAGTAATTAGCGTACCTATTTACAGCTGAAAAAATTATCAGGCCAAAACTTGAAGTGTCAAATGTTTTTTCTTGGTGTTACAGCTGCCTTCCTACTGAGGGGCCTGGCATTTTTTTCATATAAAATAAAAATTGCCTGGAACACCGAACAGATGTTTCTAGTGCATTTCTTACTACCTCCCACACACATGTACCCGGTTTAGTAAGAAGTGCCATTGAATATTTTCACTGAATGTTCTAACCTCGGTTCCAAAAGAATGAAACCTGAACAAATATTTACTCTAATTGTGAATAATTGGCACAGTTTTAGAAGCTCACTGTAAATGCAAATCGGAACTCTTATATGAACCACATTTAAAAAAACCTCATAAACCCACCTCCAACAGGACCTGAGTGACCCGGTCACTTTAATTCCACTCAGTATTGCAGCTTTGTTACTTTTGTCCAGTCATTGCATATAACTGAGAAATACTTCCTGTACAAATAAAAAGATTTTCCAGTCCAAAATACTCAAACAGCTCTTAAATTATTTTATCCAGCATTGTAACCTAGATTCCAAATGAATGAAACCTGAAAAAATATTTAGTCCAGTTATGCATAACAGACACACACTTTTTGGTCGCGCTTAGTAGTTGAATGTAAATGCACATCTGAAACCATTTCCTCAACCAGATTTTTCTGGTAAACCACATCAGCTCTGATCAATTTTGTAAATAAACATAAATAAATCAATATGGGTCAACAAAGATTCAAAACTACATTTCCATTTATGGTAAAAAATTGTAACTTGCAAGGACCTAAAATAAGTATTTAATTTCTATAGAGGTATGTTACTTCTAATTAGAACTGGTCAAGCGTCTATGTTTAATTTCAGCTGCTGACACTATATTTCCTGTAACATCTCTGAAATTGAACACCAGTCTTATTGGAAGGTGAAACAGGATTTCAAACTTACTTCTTAGGGATGCAGTAAATTCAGAGGGTTCCAAGTAATCTATTAATATCAAACTGGCTCCTTTTGCTGCTGCCAAAAGGCTTGTGGATAAACCAGTATGGCAATAAGTAGAGAGGAATGTATCTGGATGGGAAGACACACTCCTTTTCTCTGGATGAGAATACGAAGATCAAACCCCAGAAGTACCTTAAATATGTCAGACGGTCTATGTTACAGATAGAAGGTTAAAGCATGCATGGGAGTGATCAAAACATGCCTCAAACAGACCAACACCATCACTATTTTGATTCTTTCAGGTTACAGTATGATAAAAACCTCAGTTCGCAGATACTCAAAGCACAAAAGTATTTATCCACTGAGCAAGGTAATCAGAAAGCTAATAATTTGCTCACAAAAAACTGTGGATAAAGTGAATAGACACTTGCAAGGTCTGACTTGCCAGTGTAGTTCATTCAGCAGTCAGAGCAAAGGAAAAACAGTGCAGCAATACACGACCACAAGCCGATTGACTCCATCTTCTTGGCGAGGAAAAAAGCTTCTCCCCCTACTTCTCTTATTTTATTATGCTGTAATTCAGTTCAAATACTTACTACAATCAAACATACGCATTCTTCTTAAACAGTATTTTGAGATTTAAAACCAGCTTGTTTATCATTCTAAACTGAAACAGATCTTTAACATAGTCTCAGTATCAGATTATGATTTCATTAGAGTTCCTAAACAAGGAAATATGTGGTCTGTTGTAAAAATAAACATGCCCTGTGGTTCCATTTCTCTCCCTCTGGGACAAAAATCAGAAGCATAATTGTGTTATCTTTTGTTAGTGTTGGAAGAATTTTCATCACTTCTCTGCACCATCTAGTTCTACATGAGCTATTTTCTAAATAAACGGTCACAAACAGTCTTTTGGTCTGGCATTTAGATATGAGATAAAAGGACAGAGTCTGACTTTCTGTAAGATTTATAGGCAGAGGATCTGTGTAAATTTAACTGCAAGAAGATTTTAATCTGCGAGGCTCAATGGCATTTATGTTGGAACACATTCATGCAAATGGAACACATGCAAATGCTTGCTGATACCATCACAAGTGCTCAAATTCTTAAAAATTACATCCATGTCTATGTCACAGTAATATAAAATTCAAATAAGAGTGGACGGAGGTCTAAATTATGTGTACAATATCTAAGTGTTGACTTACACTTCTAAAGAGACAAAGTAATCTCTTAAAATATTGACAGTATTTCAATTACTATGCTTTTGAATGCATGACATTTTGATAATTCTATGGAAGTCTTTATCTCAAAGATGTAAAACCTTCATGGATCTGAACCTCTTCATCAGAGGACTGAAACAGTTATTTTTATTGTTTTGAAATGTATGGGTTTGGACACTTATGCAAAGTTAAGAAAAACTGTCATAGATGTATGCATAATATTTCAGTGTCATCTACTGGATCATTTTAACCAAGCACAAAGCAGGGATCATAATTGACATACATGAACATATGAACCCAAATAAGTGGAATCCTTCAACATCTAATAGTTAAACCAAACAGAAAAAAATGGTATATTGCTTAAGACTTATGTAATGGAGGATGAAGAATGATGGTTAAACAAGCAATAATTCAGTGTATAAAGTTATGTCACATTTAAATAGGGAGAGCCAGTGTACCTCTACAGCTAACTGAAATTTCTAAGACCAGTGCAATAAATGATCCACAATACTTAAAATCTCTGTGTGATACCTATCAAGCTATTTGATTGTGAACTTCCATCAGGATTTTCATGAACTCTTAACAACACATAAACACATTTTGCTGTTTTCAGCATTTCTGCTCCTGTCAAAAAATAATCTCATCTAAACTTTCAACATTGTATTTGCCTTACTGTTAGAGAAGCCATTAACCCTAGCAAAGATCTCAGGAAATAAGCTGAATTGATGTATCTGAAATCACCCTACTCAGGCCTTTTCTGAGACTACTTCTTGGTTTAAAGTACAATGTGCCAGCACCCAAAAGACCCAGAGTGCTGAAATAATGCCAGGAAGAAAGTTTTAATGGGGTTTTGAAGTAAAAAACAAGCCAAAGAACATACAGCAATTCTGAAGTATGCTTCTCAGAACTCACCTCACCAAAGCAACATATAAATTCTACACTAATCACAACTTCCTACAGGCTAGCTAACCTCAAGTTGAGTTTATGGCAATAAAGCAGCTGTAGGTGAAAATGGGCCACCAGGGGAACGTTCAGTCCAATTTCTGCTGGAGGAATGTCTATAATAACAAATGTCCCATCACAACAGAAATATTTGTCAGGAAGCTCTTTAAAACAGCTAGTTGTATTAAATACAATAGGAACAGTAAAGAAAGTGTGAGAAAGACTTCATTCTTTCTGGACTTCGCATTTATAATCAATACCATAAGTAAATTTCTTTAATTGAATGCTATTCTTTAGTATCTCAACCTTCAACAGACTTGGACAGCAAAAGTGAGAATGTATCAGCTTCAGAAGAATATTTATATTCTTCATGAAGGCCAGCCAAGTTAGACCGAGACAGGATACAAATTCACTAGTTTGGCAAGGAGGTATAGGTCAAGAATAGCTGTTATGTAAGAGCTGACTTTATGTTTTACTTCATCTGATGTATTTGAGTTGAGTAAATGGACTGGAAAGGACTTTCTAGTTTATTATCCTGCCTGTGACAGTAATTGTTAGTAGATGTTTAGGGAAAGGATAAATAAATAACACAAACGTTTTTCAGGGCCCTGAGGGAACCAATAGGCTTTAATAGCCCTGAGCAGTCTCACGTGGGATGAACACCCATACCACTGGCCAATGGGACCAGGAGCCCCATTTAACTCACACTTGGGCTTAATCCTTGCCTGAGTGGTGTTGCAGGAGTACCTGTCTCTGGCTCTCTTGCTTGTTGCTCCTGACAGGACCCTTAAATGGGTCCTGGACCTGGTTCATTACTTGCTTTGTCCGGGGTTGTTGATAGATGTGGCCGCCCAGTTCTGCTTGGATGTTGTGGGGCTGCACCCCACTGATAAGGGTGCTGGGTCATGCCTGGCCCCTGGCTCCTTTCCACTCATGGAGCATTCCCACACTTGCTGCCGCTCCCTACCAATGCCGTAGCAGTGCCTCCACCATCTTTCAGCATTTCTCCTTTGGAGGCTGCCTGAACTGGAGGACTCAACCCACATCACCGTGGATGTATCATTAAAACTTTTTAACAACCTTCCTTGACCCTGTTTTTTTAAGGTAGTTATGTACAAAACACCTTAGAGGCCTTAAGCTATTGGAAAGGCATAAATCTGTTAAAGTGATAAAAGAAAAATATCTACTAAGCACACATAAAGTAATAATCACTAACATCAGACTTCTAGCAGGTAATACTTGTTACATTGATATGCTTTGCAATATGGAAAAACTGATAATAAAAAAACTGGCTGATAAAAAAATGGATGGAGTATTAAGGAAAATATGTGTGTATATGTAGTCTTAAATATAGGTGGTTGGGTAGACAAATGCGTCTAATGACAAGAACATAAATTTTCAGAGACTGCATCTTAATTTTTCAATCTATATCAATCTCTCCAAATACGCACTCAATGCTCTTCAGTGCATGTTCTCTATTAGATGATCCATGAACAGCATTGGACAAAATATCTTGTGCAAACTGAGCTCTAATCGATTCAGGAGAGGTTTCTTTTGCCACTTCAGGATCAGCTGGACCCATTAGTTGCCTCCACTCTTCCACAGCATTTTCCTTTGTTAAGATCATGACCACGGATGGGCCCCTGTAAAATCAATATAAGGAAGCTCTTACACTATTCTGAGATGCAGACCTAGCTTTGACTTATGAGGTACCATGAAGGGTTATGGTAGGCGTTACAGTGTCTGAAGTTTGTTAAACTGGTTCAATTTTAAAATTTGTTCCTGAGTGTTTTGTTTAAGACAATATCCTGTATTCAAAAGCCAAAAAGATTATGGCAATCGGCTATTCAGATTTGGAATTTTCATCCTAAAAAGTTTCTCACCCAATAATATCTCAAGCCAGACAATACACACTGTTTTAACAATAGCTATACTAACAATATTATGAGGAAGATCTTTGTCCTACAGCAGAAGAACAAGGATTCCATCAGAAATGATGGGGGTTTTTTTGAGGAAAAAATTCAAAATAATGCTATCCATAAGTTTGGAAAGAATTTTAAATCTTCCTTTTAAAGGAAGAGCAGTCCCTGCAAAAGCCACTCAACTTGCCAGAAAGAGTGACAGAAAGTAAAATCCTTAGCCCACTTTGGGTGGAGCATGTTTTGTTTGCACTCTAAATTAATAGTTTGATGTATACTTACATCCCTCAGTATTGTATAATGAGACACTTACTCAGTCATACAAGTCACTAAATCTTCAAAAAAGGGTTTTCCAGTGTGATCATTATAAAACTGTGCAGCCATTTCACGAGTTAAAGCTTCTTCTTTAATCTTTGAGATGGTAAATCCAGCATCTTTAACTTTTTGCATAATGTCATCTAGAGAATAAAAAGCAAACTCATTCTTGATTGAAATAGTTTAGATGCAAAAAAATTTGAAAGTTTAGATGCAGAAAAACACCCAAACTTTAAAAATTTCAGAAAATACTTGATGCTTTAAAAAAAAAATTAAAAACAATCACTAATACCAATTAAAATTCTACTTACAGTACCAAAAGATCATGGACAATAAGACAAACATTGTCATTGCACTAATCCATCTCTGTGTAGGTGACAAACCCAGGCTGTGATAAACTGTACGAGTAGCATTCACTGCTGTTTCTCACGTTGGACAGAAAGTGAGTTGTAGCTGTAATGCTACATCACACAGCAACTGGCCTGCTAAAATCAGTCTGGATTGTTACAAGAGGGGAAGAAAGACGCACAAAAGCCCATGATGAATTAACATTAGAAAGACTACTGAAATTTTTTCGGACAGAAAAGAAGAATGTTAAGAAGAGGGTCTGAATGGAAGGTTTAAAAAAAAAGTGGCAGCAAAAATCTTTAAGGTAAGATTCCAAATTGTACATAGTGTAATTTTTACTTTGACCTTTCCTCCTCATTCCTGTTGTCTAATAGCGAGTTAAACCAAGGATGGGAATCCATCTGATTGACCAATGACTCCTTTTGAGTCAGTAGAGGTACCTGTCTAAAATAAGTAACATAAATTTGGAAAGTCTCCCTCTCCTTTGACTTAGAAGAGAGCTGGATTGTTAGTTTGCACAAGTTCCTGGGTTTTAAACTTTGCTAAGAACTCTCTTACTTCAATTCACCACCATTCTTGTGAAGGAAGAGCTATAGGCAGCTTTAAGCGAAGGAAATGTGACATTTGAAACCTCAATATGGATTATGTAAGCCTTGTAAAAGCAGCTGTCTGCACAGAAAAAGCGTTTCAGAGAATTAAAAAAAAATGCATCTGGCATGATTTACTGCAGTGTACAGTGCTAATATTTTGTAGAAATTACATCTGTAGACATAGCCCAAACTTTCTAGATCACTTACCTTTATGCTTCTTAGCAGCATCAGGTTTGATTAGTGCCAGTGTGTGCTCCTGAGGGAAGAAGAACTCTAATTCCTTCTGAGCATCATCGGGTGTAGAACTACCATGCAGCTGACCAATAGGTATGTTGTTGACTGCATACTTTGCACGTAAACTGAAAGTCATTAAAAGAGTAAGTCACTTAAAAGAATAGCCATTTTGAGCTTCAACTATGAGGAGCCTTAACCTAGTGAATGTAAATTAATGTTGATCTGGCAACTTAAGTGCTTGATGATCTCTCTGTAGGAGTAAGAAGCCTTCATTGTCTACAGAAAGAACAATCAGCTTTTTAATTAACCACCTAAAATATGAACACCTTCCCTCCTAACTGTCATCTTGTTATATTTCCAAGGTAATAACAGTTCTTGCTTAATGAAACAACAGATAAGATGATACCACAGCAGTTTCTTAGAACAATGAAATAAGCAGGTAAAACTAAGATGTTAATTTATAAAATGTGTAGAAGAAACTTAGTCACAAATAAAATATGCTACCGATAGAAAGCTTTCATTAAGCTAAGAAAATAAGCATATGTTCTAAAAAATAATGGTGCTATTTCGGGCAAAACCAGTCAATAAGTATGAGATATTATCAATATTTTTTGCAACTAGAAAATTAATAGCAATACTTCTGTAGACCATAAGGCCTAAAAATTGCCATCTAAGGTCACAAAGATTCAACTTAATAGCCAAGTAATCTGTTCATACAACCATCAGAGCAGGATTATAAAAAGATTATTACAGGTGGATTCTTCCTGTGAAATGTGCTTCTAGCAGTCAAGGATTTTTCTCTGACTCAAGAGATCTTTCTCTTCAATGCCCTTTTTTCAGCTCAGCTTTTCATAAAGTTTAGTAGCCATTATTTCTCAAAAAATTCTACAGTCCCTATGTGTAATACAACACTTCTTCCAAGAAAAGCTTAACAAATTGCAGAAAAATATATCATTTTCCACATGATGGCACTCTAGTTACACCAGTTGGAATGTTGAGATGAGGAAAGTAAAAGTAAATTGTAAGCTGTGAATGATAATTTACTAGTGTAAGTATTACCTGTTTGGATTTTCCTTCTTAGCCTCTTCAACAGTCTTTGGGCCTAATAAATCTCTCCAGTGTGCTATAGCATTTTCTCGTGTTAGAGCAAGTACAAGAGTTGGACCACTGTAAAATAGGAAAACTGGCATTAAAACCGCCAAATATTAAACTCTCTGTAATTTGTAAAAGGAGTTTGATTATGTATAGTCCAGGCCATGAAAATGAGCCCTAGTGTTGGAGGATCTGAAAACCCATCTCCATTTAAACAGATACAGTGTGATAAAACCCTAAGGGGCTTAAACACAAATTTAAATTTCAAAGTTACCGAATGTTAACACAATAGCAAGAATGTTGTAGAATTGGGATATGTCTTTACTATTAGACATAAAAGTGCTGATCAGATCCTAAGTTTTTGTATTCGTCCTAGCCATGTCCCAGCTTCATATGAAGGTGATATCCAAACGTGATTTATTTTTCTTCCATAAGGAATCCAGGATAAAGATTTTTTTTTAAAGGAATCTTGGATAAAGATTTCAGAACTCTCCTACAGACAACCTAAATGCAGCCTTCCAGAGGAGGGCTCAATTGTTTTCAACCAAATCAATGGAATTGGCCACTGGCTTCAAGATCCTACATACAGAGATACAGAGTAGCTAGTAATTTTCAAAACCTCATTTATTTATCTACTACACTTGAGAATTATCTCATTATCTGCAGTTATCTGGTGCTGGTTTTGAGTTCTGCTAAACTCTCAGAAACATTTGTATCTTGTAGCCACATGTTATTGAGGATAATTATTTATTGTGAACAGTTCAGTGTTATTTATTTACCCACATGCTCATTTTTCATTCAACATACCTGGTCATTTGCTCTAGAAGGACTGGAAAGTAGTCTTGATCTACATGCTCTTTGTAAAATTCACGTGTTTGTTCTTCAGATAGGATTATTTCTTTCTGCATTGCTATTTTGAAGCCATCGTCTTTTATTCTTTGCAGGATAGAATCTGTTTTAAATATTGAAATAATGCCAAGTTTCCATTCATTTATTAATTTGCACACTTGCAAAGAAATGGCATGGGATTTCCAATCATACTGTTAAATTTTTACAGGTGAATTAATTTCTTAAATGAAGAACAGAAAACTAATTAAAGGACCTGCTAGACGGCCTCAGCCGTCTGGACATTTGGAAAGCCGATGCTCACCTTAGGCTTTCTCTCACTTCAGAAACCTCAGTAGGAATTCCTGACTTAGAAATATGGTATGTGTTACTATCACCAAAAGAAGGTTTAAGGATTTCGAATAGGTAAATATTAATTTGACTAAGCCTTACAAGACCACATGCATAAGTAAGCAGTGTTTGGTACAGCTCAAAATGACTCTATAATTGCCTATATATGGTCTGCAAGACTGCTGGTCTAAGAAATGTATTAGATAACAATCAAGAAAATAAATACACAAGGAGACATCAAAATTGTAGTCTTTCAGATCTCTGTGTATAGGTTATTTCCAGTACAGAGATTCTCAAGTTAGAAATAAAGATGCTATCTAGAGTCTAGGAAAAAAAAAGAAAATATACAGCATAGAACATCCTGGGTCAGATCTTTTCCCCCTTGCCATTGATCTACCTTTGGCCTGCCATTCAAAGATAATATCAGCTGCTTCATTATGACAGGAAGTAGGATCCCCTACACTATACATTGAAATTGCTAGCTTCTCTGAGAGGCCTTATAAAAAAATTCCATCCGCATACACAATCTAAAGACGTCCTTGAAAAATCAGGCAAAGGAACAAAATACCATTGACATTTACATTCTCAATATATCAAAGACATTAAATCATGTAACTTTTTTCCTGACAAAGATTACTGTTGGCTTAATGTTGGGGAGACAATATAATCTAAGAACATTTCATTAGCAGAGCTAGAATTTTCAAAGATCAAAATATGAGACTTTTTATATACCCTAGATGGAAAATGTAGTTATTAACACTTACGCCGTCTTTCCTTTAAGACAGAAGGTCTAATTAAGGCCAAAGTCTTTTCAGCTTTTTGGTCTGTCTTCTCTTTATTGAAATTTGGGAAAAAGAAGGCAAGTTGCCTGCTGGCATCTTCTACACTGTCTTGCACATCACATATATTTAATATACTCTCAGTTTCCACAGTTCCTTCCAAACTAATGAGACATAAAGTAATACAGTATTTAAGTCAATGCACGCATTGTGTTAACAGTTGACTTCTTGAAAATGTACTTTCTCAAAGTTTAGTTAAAATTAGGAGTAGAATGCCAGACTAAATTTTTATTAAATTCAGATTCATGACTGAAGTAATGTTTCTAAGACAATTACTAATCTTCTCAAGAGGTGCCTTGTCATGTGCCGTAAAAGAGAAAACTCAGCCATGCAGCTTCTCTAATTCCCCTCTAGTTTATTCAAAATAGTCTCTCTCTTTCGCTAGATATAATTACTACTGACAAGTGTACAGCATATAATGAATGATCAATGAAAGGATTGTGCTTAATTGATATACAGCATGATCATAAAAATGATAGCACTATAGATTGTCTTTAACAGAGATACTTCTCCTTGTTACTAACCTGTATTTCTAAGGTTTATTTAGCTATGTAAATACAGTCACTCTCTATTGTCTGATGCTGTGTATACAACTATCACCCTCTTCAAAATTTCCTACGAATCTTTGGCATAGGAGAAAAACAGACATTTCAAGATGCCATGGTTGTGAACAGCTAATCCTTACAGGGGAAACAAAACCCTCCCACTTCTTTGCTGACTTCAACGGAGTAGTTGCAGGGAGCACAGGTGTCCCCTAGTCTCCCTTGGGCCACATCTACAGCTTGCCAGGATACACAGGAGTTAAACGTGGGCAGGAGTCCAACCCTCGATGGGCAATGCTGGCAGTCACTTTGGGTGAGCTAGTGTGAAGTGGAATTGCATGGAGTACATCAGCTTTGAAGTATGTCACTATTCCCATTGATCTGACAACCCATTCAAGGCTAGTTCAGAAATGGCAAGATATTGGTGCCCTTTGCTTGTTGTCTTTACCTAGGAAGCAAGGAGTTTCTGTGTTCCCACAGGAACTGTGATTGCATCTCTAACAATGGTCTTGTGAAAGACCAGGTGAAGAACTCTGCCTATTCCCTGGACCCCGTGCACATGAGCACCTGCAAGAATGGGCCTTGGTTTATGGTGTGCTCTGAATACTGTCACTGAATCACATATACACATGTTCACTGTTAGTTACCTGTCGGACTTCTCAAGCTCATCAGGCCCACTCTCACTCAATTTACGTAGCTCTTTCCAGTGAGGAATAGGATCAGTTGCTTCTTTTTTAGTGATTACCAAAACGTGGCATGGTCCATTCATCATGAATTGAACAAAATCCTCAAAATCAGGCTAAAACACATAATTTTCCCCCTCTGAATTGCAGGAACTCTGCAGAAATAAGATGACCATCCTTTCCAAAATAACTCATAATTCCTGTCCTAAAATAGCATTCACATACATTACTCAACCTGTCAAATTGTTTGGGTAGTGTTTTGATCAATCATTTGTGACACCATTATAAAATGTCTAAAACACAATTAATTGAGATAAACAAAGTAAAAAAATTACATTAAGCAAGTACAACATGTTCTCCGAAGTTAAAATGCAAATAACAAGAGTGAAGAAAATGATTTAGAAACTTGATGTGACCAGATGTTATGCTTGAAGTAGCACATATAGTGTGACACAAAAAACTGCAATACAGTTCCAGGCAAAATTTTTGAAACTAAAAATCACGTAGCTGGCAGCAAATATAGAACCATGAGACAATTGCAAGACATTTGTAGGCTTTCCCTTCATTCTCTTTGCTATGTCCTTTTCACTCCTTCATTTTCAACCTTCAATCCTATAAATGTACATTTTCATCAGAAAATAAGTTTTGAAGCTGTTGTGAGTTTTTAATCTTTTTTTCCCTTGTATGTCACCTTCTTCTTCAGTATTGTGAATTTCCTCAAATATCTACCCTCCTTTTAAGTATTTGAGAAAATCTTTTCTTTACTAGCCACCCTCATCTGATTGTGTATGATACATTTTTCCTTCAATAATACAAGGATGAAATGTTCGGATGTGTGCTTTCAATTCATTGCATCTCTCTTTCAATTATCTTCGTATCTATGCATAAACTTAAACCCATTTCACAAAATGAACAAACTCAAGAGAGACAGAATGAATGCAAACATAAAAACATTTAGTATGATGCATAAAGGCAATATCTATACTGTTGGGGCTTCAAAAATACACTTGCTCACATTAAAAGAAATAGGTGTGGATATTAGACCTGGCTCTCCTGGCTCACCCAGCTTCATCATTAAAAAGAACTAATTTCTGCATCCAGTTATATCTGAAGGTCTAGTACCTTTAGTCTCCATTCTGTTATATTAGGCAGCCTCTGGACCTTCAGCACTCTCACAGAGTGTTAAATCAGGAATAATTTTGCCCCCTAAGCACAAAGGAATCTATAATCCTTATTGTTACTTTAACATAATTATTTTTCAGCTTAGAATTACACTTAAAGAATGGCAAATAATTGGCTTCTCAATATGCGTAGAGCCCTCTGAACCACTTTTGATAGTTCATGGTAGTTTTTTTGTTCTCCCTGTCCAAAAGTTGGCCAGGATCTGCCGCGGTGTAGTAGTGCTGCCATATATCAAACACTGCATGCTTTATCCCTATCTTTGTTCCTCCCACGTCTTCCTCTACACCCAACTAATCTCAAATTTGGCTGCTGTTCCCATGAAGATAACTTATTTTTACCTCTATTTCAAAACTGTCTCTGTCTCAACTAGAATCCCAGCTTTGCCAAAACCAAGCTCTTCACAATTCCCTGTAAGCTCTCCCTATTACTTCCTTTCTAAACCATACTGCAGCCATCCGGTGATTACTATCAGATTTTTTTTTTTCCCTCTGGCTTCAGTTGGAACCATCTTGTCTCACTCTCATTTGGAATGCCGCAGGAACACTTTCCCAGCTTCTACTTTTGATTATGCCAACTCTTTCATTGATCAATTCCATTGGCCCCTCTAATAATATCAAACAAACTATTGTCTGTATGTAATTCCAGCCTCTGTTTATCTTACGCAGATCTTAAACAGAAGAAGGCATAATTATTTGCTAAGCAGCTTCATTTTTGTGATTCGGATCCTTCTGTAGAGTTAACTTCTGCTTTCACACTGGCAAAGCACTTGATAATATGCTGGTGCTAGTTTGGTGACCAACATAATTTCATTACTTGCTTTAATTTTCTGTCTGTCATAGCTATTTATTGCCTCTCAATACAGGGCAAGGCCACAAAGATAAACGTCAATGGAGATACTTTCCCTTTCTGCCTGAGTACTTGCTTATTCCCAGTATTACACCATCATAAAAGCTGTAAAGAAGAAAAGATGTAATATATGCTATCACTTATTTTCTGGCTGGAAGAGTGTGTGTAAAATAGATACATACTGTCATATAGATGACACTGGATTTTGTTTTTGCGCTATATTTCAGCACCTAACTAAACCTATATTTAGGGCCAGGACTAAGGATCATACATATTCTGATAACAGAATGAACTACAAAATCTTTTGGTGTTTAATCGGAGTTCGTTTAATGTTAGAGTGCTACCAAGCCGTATTTGTATGAGTTGACAAGAAAAAAAGAGAGATCATATTTCCTTTTTTCTATATACTAAGTCTACATTACTTCAGTTCTTCAACATATTAAAAATTTACAAGCCAGAGATTTGCAAACACATATAATTACAATTATATGTTTTACCTGTTTCTTTTGTTTAGGTTTTTAGTCTGGTTTTACCTGTTCTTTATTCCGGGCATAGAATGCTCTGATTTGCTCTTCAGTTAGTATTTTCTCCTCGGCTGCTTCAATGCCAAATCCTGCATTTCTAATCTGCAATTATTCAGTTATTACTCAGTGGCATTTGAAAATGGATATACACAAAATCATATGTTGTTGTAAATCGAAAGATTGATTGATTTGGGAAACTATCTTAAGCTTAAAATTCTCTGAAATATTCCAAATATAACTTACACATTTGCCTAAACTAATGTTCCAACTTTTCAAAGCACTTCACTAAATTGAGGATGAGAATGCCCACTAAGTTAATGTTTGTGAAAAATATAGTGCAATTCAATGTATGTATTCATTCAGTAGTTAATAATCCCTTTTATTTAATATTGAATAAACTCATTTAACCATTGTGAGTGATTAACATGCAACCACTTCTGAAAGTGTTCTTATAAACTATATTATAATCATAGTAGTCATATAAAAGTGTACTCATCAGCAATTGTTGTATTAGGCTAAACTACTTGGCTTTCGAAACAGCAAATGAAATATAATCTATTTTATTATTATCTATTTTAAATTACATTAGTGCACTAAATTAAAGTATGTGTAAGAGATGCACACTTACATGACCCATATCAAACGTCACAGTCTGCTGGTATGAGGTCAATATCATATACTGATATTTAAACAACAAAGGCATTACCCAGTCCCAATACTAATCATACGCCAATATTAATCTGTTTGCCAGCACTCCGCTCTTTAAAAGCCCCTATAATGTTGCTGAGTGTTTCCAGACCACCTTGATAAGACTGAGTGTGGGAACAGTATGGCTATACACCTCGTAAGGCAGAACAAAGGTGGAGCCAAATAGCAGCTGCTCAGCTCCAGCTAAATTGCTTTTTTTTGCATTTACTGAACCTCCTTCCTTTCTGGCCAAGGTAGGGTAATTGCAGAAATAACCTGTACAAACTGATTTTCTTTCCTTCCAAGGTCACTGGCCCTGTCATAATACTTTTTAAAATTAGCATAATTTTGTCGTAATATATAGTGTNTTTTTTTTTTTTTTGGTAAGAGAAACAATGAGAAATTCCTATAATTGAAATGAGTATTCCTATAGTATCACATTCTGGAAGGCAAAATAATTTTTCTTTCACTGCACGATGGCTTAAGCAAATACTGCACCCTTGGATGCACTCTTGTGTATTTGCGGGGATCACGTTCTTCACTGCAGGAACAAATAATTTCACTACTGAGAAATATTAGTGTACAATTTCTGATTACTAGTGCACATGAATTAACCTCACCATCTCCACACATATACTGTTGTTTGCGTCTGCACATACACTTTTCCATGAGGAACTTGTTAGTTGATTTATGTGTGCCTACAATTCTTAAACATGCTGTGTGAAGAATTAACTTCACCACCACAGTTTCTAGCTCTCAATTCTATTGCAATATCAGGAAAAAAAGACACTTTTCCACTTGTAGATTTCATGTGTCACCAATCAACACAACATGAATCAATGTCATACCTCACCTAGTGACAAAAAATATTAAAGCAATAGTTTGAATCTGAATACCATATTATTTCAGGTCAAAATCATCTTGCTTTTATCATCCTTACTGGAGAAGCATAAAAAAATCTTTTTCTAAAGCCTGGGCATAAATTAAGATCTACTTAATCTTACATCTTGCTACTATGCCTCAGCTAAATAGGATGAATAAATCTTCAAAGTCTCTCTACCTTTTGTTTAATTTCTTCTACACGTCCCTCTAAGACATCATCAGGTTTTATAATTCCAACAGAATATGTGACTACTTCTTCTGAGAAAGGGAAAAAAACACGTGTCAATCAATACATTTATCAAAATTAATACACAACTAAATTTTCTGTTACTTACAGGTGGGTTTCTCTAAATACTTCTCTGTTTTAATATTGAGATGGACAGACAGCGGTTTCAAAAAATAAGTGACTCCAACACTTGGAGTGTGGGACCATCCTTGGCCATCCCTGGAATCCACATTCCTGATGAAACACTGGTGTTTTGGGTGATATGGTGGAGCTCATGTTATGTCATGATATGGTTCACATGGAGCTAGGTGTGGTGGAAAAACTACAATTTAGGATTACAATTTGTATAGGGGGCTCTGTATGTACAAGACTAGAAATGTGAAAGGAATGAATATTACTAGAGAAAATTCGCTAACGAAAATCTGTATAAATATTAGATATTTCCAGTAAAATATACATTTATTGTCATAGTAGATGTTTGTTTCCTAAGCATTGTGGAAGTTGAAGTCATTTAAAGTAGATGTTGAAGTAACACATGCTTGCTAACAACTATGTTAATGTTTAAAACAAGGTATCCTGGTTGTAGACATACAGTTACAACATCCATAGCGTACAGACCCTTGCAAAATGACATAAAGTGGTCAGAAGAGAATATAAACTACACCTTTCTTTACAGAATATGAGGTTTGCAATTAAGTGTTAGCATGTAATTCAATCAGATTCCAAACATTGTAGAAGAATTTGATAGCTCTAATGGAAAAACCAGACTACTACTTGTTTCCAATATTAGAAAACGCTCATAGACACCTGCATGCGGTAAGGAAAATACTAACACAAAGTGTTAGGGTGTTAGGGCTTCTGAGGAATCCCCTAACCTGAAGCTGAATGCAAGCTCAAAACTCTGTTGCCTGATTTTGTTGCACATTGAGGTTCTGTGGATTAGTGCAAAGTCTGTATATAATTGCTAAAGGATTTATAATACTGTACTACTAGGTTTCAGAGGGTTTGAAGCTGAGGTCAGGAACTTGTCATGTGAACCATACAATAAAGAAGACATGAAAAGGAAGGCGATTGGACACAACTTGTTCGTGACAGTAATTGAATGCCTTATCACAGGAAAAAAATAGCCAAGATAATGTAGAAGGGAAAGGATGGACGTGTTTATTCCATCTGAACATTGTCAAATGATATTCTGTGCATGTATGAACCAGTAGCGACAGATAACAATAAGAATAGAAAAGTTGTAGTTCCCAACTCGTGATAAACCTGAAATCAACTGTACACGTAAGACTCACTAGCAGGACGGTGCATACTTTTTTGGAACCTTATCTTACTATTGTGGATTTAAGCTCCTATGTAAATCCATTCCTTAGTGTTTAAATCTAGTCTGGTGAAACAGTTAATTAAAAATAATCTGAAATACAGGTCATGACATGTGCCAGAAGCAGCACATGCTACATAGGCCTGAATTCTGAAGCTTTCCAAGGGGAGCTGAAAACACTAATGATGACAGTCCAATATCTTAATTCCTCAGAGAAGAAAGCTTTCCATCAGTTTGATATGCTCAGTCATATCATACCATAATCATGGTATTAACTCAAAGGAAGGACTACTGGTGCTTCTTAATCTTATAATCTTACAATTTTATAGTCTTATATTCTTATAATCTTATCTATATTCTTATAATCTATATTTTATAATCTCCAACAATTCTTAGTGAAATAACTAAAAAGACATTTGTTCTTTTTCTTTCCATTAACATTTCTAAAATAAATCAAATATATTTACCCTTAGGAACATTCTCCTCAACAGACTCTTCTGATGATTTCTCTTCTAGGAAAACAAGTTCATCTACCTAAGGTGATTGTAAATACAGTGCAAGCACATCACCAATGTGAAGCTAAAGTCACCAGACATAGCTGTCAGAACTTTACAGCACTTTGATCTTAATGTAATAACATATTTGCTACCCAGAAAAACGAGAAATTCCAGGAAAGACTTTGGGCTAGCCTGATTTTCCTTAACTGAGCTACAGTTTGTTAAAAGTTTCCTTTTACTGTATGCAGAGTTCTTTGATATCCATTTCAACTTAAAACAAGCAATGAGACTATATTGCAAGTATTTATTTGTTTTGTATGATGTGTTCTTATGATGCATTCTTACTGTTATATATGACAAATACTCAGTCCTGAAAGAAGATGACTGAAACCTTTATGTGCTAGTGACATTTCATCCATCTCCCCATTTCTTGCATTAATAGACTAATCTGTAAATTTGCTACATTTTTATAAAGTACCATTTAATGGAAATTTCTAAAAGAACCTCCTCACATATGGCACTATACTGTCAAGAAAAAAATATAAAAACCTAAACATTACGTTACGGAAAACATTATCACAGGCATTGAGAGAAACCATTTAAGTGTAATAAAAAAAGTAATTTATATTTAAGTATCTGTTTTGTGAGTACCTCAACACGTTCCTTCTGTCCAGCTGCAATTTTCCTCTCTTCTTGCACTAGCTCTGTTGTTTTCTTACTTATAAGAGGAGCATTTACACCTCTCACCATTGCAATAATTTTGCCATTCTGTAAAAGAGAAAATAACACTCTCAGTAACTTTTTGTCACTTAGTTTATGCATTAACTTGAGTTTTGGAACATGCTGTAGCTTGTTATTTTTTCCAGCAGCAAGGCAATTTCCCATGTCCACTGAAGTGATAACCAAAGCTAGTCCTGCCTCTACTAGTTCAGAATGAATCTTTCTTGCTTTTACTTCCTCCTTTCCTTCTCTACCTAATTTTCCATGTTTTTTTCTAGACTCACCATTAATACTAGTCAGAAGTAAATGCAAGTATGGAATTTACTAGCTCTTTATTTCTATAACATGGAGTTTTCTACCTTTTTATTTGCGTTATGTTTCAGTGTGTGCTCTACCACATTCAGGAGCACCACAGTGAAGCTAACTGCTTCAAAGATAACTAGTCAAAGATACTGCCAACTTCACTTGGCAGCATTCAGATTCAAACCTCAAAGCATCCGAAAAGTATCTTTGTTCTTGGCCCCTAATTGCGGGAATTCAAATCCTAGCACCCTGAAGTCAAAAAACCCACTGCCTCATAAGTGAGCAGTGATCTACAGGGGAGTCCTAGGAGAACAGTCTTTCTGTATCCATCAGTCACAGCAATTGTTACAATTTCTCAAGTGTGAAAAATGCAGTTTTATTTGTTTATATTAAAAACCTTAAAGTGGCAGGAAATGTAAACTCTTCTTCCCTGAAGGTAAGTGTGCATAAAATAATCATTTAAGTGTAGCCACATGCAGGCGCTTTATGTGAGTCAGCCTTGGAAAACATGCATGAATTTCTTACTAAGTAACTACCAAAACTGTGGCTACCACAAATCTGTGGCTATATGTGCAGCAGCCACAATGAAAAGGAGCTCAAGAACCACAGATTTAGGCACAGGAAATAGCCCCAAATAAACATCTGATGATATGATCCTACATATTGTAAAATGTAAAAATACAATTTATACAGTGTCACATGTCTTTTCAGTCTATGGAAAATTAAGGCAAAAGTAGGCAGCACATTAAAAGAAACGGATGTGATGTACTTACAACACAAAAAAGAAACACAGGTTCACATTTATTTCTAAATGGTTGCAGAGTTGTAATGCTGTCAGCCTCTGCCTGAAGTCAGATGAAAAATATTATTTACTTGCATAAGTGTGTATACATATGCACATATATATATATATAAAATATCTTTTTGCTTGCAAGAAAACTGCACTCGTATACTACGGTGTTGAACCCTCAAACTGCAGTCTTAAATACAGCTAGCAGTCCTTGTGGCACTTGCTGGTGATGAGGAAAGAACTGGTTTGGTAACATGGGATTGGCTTCCCTTCATATTACAACAGCTAATCATGGAAAAATACTTTATCCTAATACTGTTCCCATGTAGGTTATAATAACATACATAAATGAGGAAGTAGTCCATGTAGTCTTGATGGAAGAGATTATCCACTGTATTGAGTTCTTTGTTACACGTGGTCAACTCTATGAAAGCTCTTGAGATAATCTCTGAACATAACAGCATACTTTTTTGTGTATAAACAATACATGTATTTTCTGCAAAAATGCTTTGATCAGGTAATTAGAAGTTTTCAGTAACATGAAAAAGGATGAGTTTGGTCAGCATCTGGGAGGAACTGAATCTGTGAAACAAATTTATCTACTCTAAATATGATACATACCTACTGTTTTATACTGCTAGTGTAGAAGAATATTTTTATTACTATAGTTTTGTGATAATTTATTTTTCAACTCCCATTTTTACTCTCAAAAATGACATACAAGGGAATATTTGGAAAAAAGGTGTAACAGCATTTTTCAGAGCCGTAACAATTTTAAAGGTGATAATCAATAATGTACAGGCTTCAAATTAAAAATCATATAGTCCACCTTTTGAATGTTTCTATAATCTCATCAAGGAAAGGAAAAGCTGTGGGATATCATCTCCCTTTCTGTTATAGCTCCTTCCATATTTATTACCATTTCTAATACCTCTAAAAAAAGGCTTATGAGGACATATGCAGAGGAAGAGGCAACTAGGCCAAAATTATGACCACTCAGTATAAGGACAGTAATATGAAAGGTCTGTATATGTAGATAGATAAAAAGATATATTTAAAATAAAATGTAAATAAAGTTCCATACAGAATTTACATCCTTACCACTGCAAAATGCAACACATCGTCTTCACTGAAATCGTTCTTCAGTTTTCTGAATAAATTCAACACAGCTTTGCAAGGGCCACACCAAGCTTGATACACATCTATTACTAAAAGGTAATAGTTTGGAGTTACAAACAGCTGACTTGTGAAACTTATAAGACATATTTATGAGTGTATTGGAACAGTACTGGGAAGGCATTCATACACATCTTTCAGTCCTCTCCTAGTCAATGAACGCATCATGAATACATCAATGTATTCAGTGGCTACATCACAGTTTCCTCTTTTATTTCAATTATTTTTGACATCAACAATCTTATTTGAGACGATAATCCAAACAGATACATTTCTGTCATACTCCTTTCCCTTTTAATTGTTCTTTTTCTTTTCCCACTGTTGGTTTTCATTCTTATCTAGGTCTTTATTCTACCAAATTTTTACCTCCATGAGCCCATGCCTATAACTTCTTTCCCATTACTACTTCTCTGTAGCTATGATCCCATTACAGATTTGTTCCTTCTGCCCAAATACAATTCCTAGGAGACCCAGGAGACACAGTTATTGGACCGAGCGAACTGAAAACTGAGGATAATCTGCATCATAGAACATGCTCTCTCAAGAATGCTGACCTATTAACTGCTGTGTACAACTCTATAGTACTAATTTAGTCTGTACAAGATTTTAGGGAAAAACTTCCTCAGAAGTGTTCTACCTCCTAGCATACAGAATACCATGTTGGAAAAGTATAGTTTCTAAACATCAGTCTATAGCAGTGCATAAAATAGTGGATAATATGATTTGTGAAAAGTATGTATTTATCAGACAAGACATTATATTTTCATAAACACAATGTATACATTTACAAGTACATTAATATCACCTTTCTTTAGAAGACAATATGGTACCAGTCTTCTAGATTTATGACAGGTATCTATTAAAGATGGTGTGATCTCTAAGTATGAAAAACTGTAAATTACTTCATGAGAGATTAAACAGAAGATAGAAACAGTTAGTACCTACTACACCTTTTGTCAGCAACATTTCATCCCACTGGTTTTGATTGGTTATTATGGTCTGAAATAAAATGAATCAACATTTCAACATCTTGGTGAAGGCAGAAAAAGATCTATTCTTCTCTAGAACTGTTCAAGTAATCAGGATTTATACCTGGAGCTGGGTTTCTTTCTTCTTGCCTGCCATTTCCCTGTGATTATAGGAAACATATCAAAATATGAAATACATTTAAAAGTTTTTTAAAAGAATATGTGACATGCAGAACCGATTTATATGGTTTTCAACATAGCAGTGCCTTCTGATTCCCTTAAAAATTATCTCAACTGAAGCCCCTACAGCAATGGCAGTTACACCCCACATCAGATTTCTGTGGAGCAATGTGCAACTTTTTTGCAAAACCCACATAGGACAGGAAACAGAATCAAATTTATTTTCTTAATCTGTTGGGGTCTTCAAAATTTTTTGGCCTCAACAATTTTTCAAGCTTACAGTTACTCTGTTCCAAATGACCACAGGGACCTTGGGTGGGATGACAGCTTCTGTAACAATGGACCATTTAAAAAAAAATATTGATTAGAGAGCTTCAACTCTAATGACATCAAATCAGGCTTCCTATCTTCTGGGATAAATGAAAAGCAATGTCTTACATGTGTTCCATAACTAAACTGCCAAACTGAATACTGATGCATTCATCATTCTGTCATCAATAGAAAATGTCCTTCATATTTTTTCTTTTTCTTTTCTTTTTTTTTTACATAGGCAGGAAAACTATCATCTCAGTTAAGTCACACAGGCGGATGAAGTTTGACTTCAGCTTCTATATGGAACTTGACTGAACAATAAATGTTAACACTGCGTCAGCTGCTTAAATGGAGGTTTCTAAAGTTCTTGGTTAAGACTTTGTCTCAGGGAAAACGAAAGCGCCAACATGAATGTGACCTTCACTGGCACTGATATCTGAGAAGTCAACCAGCAAATACAGCCAGAGTCTGAACTATCCTGGCGTTCCCACTGGAGCTGCTCCCTTCAGATCACAGTTTGAGGCACAGTGGCCAATGTGAGCACTCTTGCCCTGATGCTTGTTTCGCACTTTGTCTACAAATGTTATTAAGGAATAAAATTTTAAATGCAGGCTTTCTTCAAACCAGTTAAACTGGCGAGTGAGACAGAGCTGTTAGCATGGCATTAGTTTCAGTCCTTTAAAGACTCTGAGGAGATGATGCTAACTATTGAAACTGTAGGAAACTGACAGATGAAAATACGTCATATGAGTAGGAAATCTGCAGCAAAACAGCATGTCTGCCATTGTTACCTGCTGTCACTGAGCAATAACAATCAATGCACTGCAAGACTACATCTACAAAATATACACCACATGTGTGACAATGGGCTGTGCTTCCCAATCAGCCTACACATGCTCCCCAATTAAAAACGTGCAGTTGTACATTCTCAGATAGCAAATGAAAGCACTGCAGAACAGACGCATGCTGCTGTATGCAAATATACAAATATACGTGTTAATCTGGGGTAGTAACTGTAAGAGACAGACATGTGAAGACACATGTGACATCTTTACTTTTTAATAAAATTTTCACTTAACGCATTCTCTCAGTAAAGCAGTCAGTATTATACTGATAAAACATGAACAGACAAGCACATTTTCTCCGTTATCTACAATACAGGCAACGTGCTTCTCTAACCTTGATGGAAGGCATTTTGCTATCCGCACGTCATCAAGGATGTGCAAATGCTACACCTCTTACCGCACACTTTATAACCAAAACTGCCTCCTCGGACTATTCACATGGAAAAATAGACCTGGCTGCACGCTCAGACACACCGTCAAACTGACAGTCGCATAGGCATGTTCTTTGCAGATAGGCATTCAATACCTTAACACAAACTTGCGTATACATACAGACTTGAAAATACCCAAGCGCTTGTGAGATTTTGAAGTGCCCCTGTGAGTAAATACATACATACAGACATATAGATAGTTCACACTGGTGTAGGACAGTGGGTCTCTGCATGCTCCTGGGCAGCACTCTCATGGACCATCTGCTCCCTACTCTTGAATACTATGGAACGGGACAAAATGTGAAAAATCATGTGTGGAAAAGACTCACTGAGGCACACTACATGCCAGCTTGCATGCCTGGGTGCTTCCACAAGTCCAGGCAAAGACTCCCATCCTTCTGCAGGCCCCCAGGCCCCCAGGCACCCACCTCCCCTCCGGAGGTGTGTGCATGCACACACACACGCCTCCACGTAAAGTCCCCTTTCTGCACGCGCACGCACACACAAAAACATGGATAAGTCCACAAATGGCCGGACAGGTGCCAGCTCGGGGGCAGCAGGTTCCCATAACCAGGGGGCTCAGGTGCTTGGGGGTTCGACACACCCCCTCCATGACAGGCACGCCGTCGCACAACGCCATGCTCACCCCTGAGACTGGGGGTCCACCCGGCAGCGGAGGGGCACCCCCAGCCCCACAGCAGCGTGCACCTCACCTTGCCCCTTGACCCTGACCAGCCACTCGCCCGGGGATGCCCTGCGGCTGCCCGACCGTCCCCGCCACAACGTCTCTAACTGCCTCCCCCAGCCCTTAACCGCACCTCAGCCCCCCTCGCTGCTCGGTCTCCCTTTCTCCCCCATGTCCTGGTTTGAGTGACGCAGGGTTAATTTATCTTCCGGTAATTTCACTTTTCAATAAAGTCTCTTCTAATGCTTGGGAAAACTGCATTTTTTGAACACTGTAGTGTCTGAATTTGTGAAAATATTTACTTTATAGCCAGCTGCGGTGTGTGGGTTTCAAGGTCGCAGTGCTTTCAAGCTTACCAGGTGGCGAGGAGGAGCGAGACCTGGGCATTTGACCCAAGCTGGCCAACAGGATTATTTCGTACCATGAACGTCACGTTCAATATAAATTAGAAAGTTTGCTGAGGAATCCTCTGTCTCCCTTGACGGTGGCGATCCAGAGAACTTCTTGGCCCGGTGCCGGACCCCTGAGCCCTTCCCTTCCTCCCGAAGCTGTAGCCCTCGCAGTGTCCCACATTTGCTCTCCACTGCTGGGAGCACACAGCTTCTGACTGATAGAATGGGCTGAATATAACCGTTGCATATTTTATATTGGCTTCTGGAATCAATATTGGTTCTTTCGTGTTATTGGTGATAACTACCTAGTCTTATTCTATTAAATCTGACTATATTTCAATCTCCAGATTTCCTTGTTTTTTCCCAGTTCCCCTTCCCAGGTGGGGAGGGATCATTGGATGGTAGAATAATTGTCTAAATGACAATAAATTGTTGTGCGTTCTTCAAACCTCAACATCCTGTCACCCTCTTTTTCCACTCTGGGGCTGACATGGCCCAGGGAGCCCAGCTGTGGGGAGCAGGGAGGGAGCTGGAGGGAGCACGGGGCCGAGGAAGCAGCACCATTTCCTGCACAGTTTCTCCTCTGTTTCTCTCCCTCCTAGGCAGAATCCAAGCTTAGCCTTTAAAACGCGACAGAATTAGTCTTGAGGCCAAGTTAGCATTCCGCCTTCACTCTGTGTTACTTGCAAATTGTGAGACGATGTGGAATAAAAGAGGAAATTTCCTGTGGAAGTCACCATGACCAAAAAGAGGGTCTTGAAAGCCAAATAATTGTGACTTCTCCACCTCACCCGCTATGGAAGCAGGTCTACCACTGCACAAGCTCAGTGTGTCATTTTTCAGATGTGAGCTCGCGTCTCAGCAGCCCCAAAATTTCACAGAAGATAAAAGTGAAGTTCATTTATACAGGTAGAAAGCATGATCGGTTTAAAGTATGGTATGGCTATTTTCACACAGAGATAAACTCTTAAATGCATCCTAGCTGGTGAGAATTTCTTTGTGGAGGTATAGGTTTAAGGGTGATCACAGGTCAAAGGTAGGTCTCTAAACTGTTCACATTTCACATAGGCGTGTTGTTCCTGATTTATAAATTGTCTGTGCTTCCAATTTATTTCTAAAGCCCTACCCAGGCTTACTAAGTGCTGTTACATGTATTCACTGCATCTTAAGAAAATCTAGTGTCAGTGACTTTCTTGTCATTTTTCTTAAGCTTTCTGGGACTGCTCAGCAAAGCATGACTTGCAAAGCTCATACTGAAGAGTTAATTTTATTTCCTGAAGCTAATATGAAGAAAAAAGTTGGGTAATAACACTTAAAGGAGCTAGAATAGATGTTCTTTCTCACTGTTAAATCATCCCAAATTGACAGATGTTTGTTCTGCAGCAGTGTGAATAAGGCAACATTTCCACAGATCTGCAGAAGTTTCCAATGCTGAGATCGTGCTATGCCCTGACAGCTTGGATTAGATCTATTAGGTGGCAAAACAGACTTTGTGTTCAGATCAGAAATAATGCATTTGTATAGCCAACACTAAATCACTTCCTACATTATTTGACTGGAAAACTCTAGCTTTGGAACTAGTTTAAACTCTGCATTGGCCTGCTTGGAAGTGGGGGAGTGCCCTTGAATAATCTTTCTTTTCCCGCATGAAGTAGAAAAACAACTTTTGAAACCTTAATAGTCTTACAAAATTAGAAAGAGCTACAAAAGAAGTGCTATTTAACCCACCCACGATATGGAAGTTCAAGCCCCAAAACATAGGCTATGTTTTTAGGGTTCCCTTCACAAACTGCTGGCTTATTTATCCAAACCATTTGCTTCATGAACACCCACTTTTTTATATATTAGAAAACAAAAAATTCTTGAAGAGAAATACTAGAATGAGGTAATGCTATGTACCAAATGTTAAAAGGCTGATGCAGCCTGTTCTTTAACTGCTCGGCTAAAATGGATTATATGTATGCTTTGGATATCACAAAATATTTAGTGTAAAGGGATCTCATTCATAAACTGGATATTTTAAGTTATTGGACTTAAAAGAAGGGGTTGATTTTCACTGCACCCATCTCCATCAACACATTTGCAAAATTACAAGCAAGTATTAAATGAAGATAGTAGTTGTGCTGTCTGCTAATCAGCAGCTGAACCTCTTCTTCTTGGGCCTTATGCTGTGACTCCTTCATTTTAATTTTTTTTCTGATTGTCAACATTTCAGTGATCACATGGTACCAGTGTGAATTTGTCTGGGGAATAACAGTCAATGACTGTTTCTTCTCTTGATCCCTGGGATAATGTTTGAAACATCATATTTACACAGACATGAAAGCAAGTACTTGATTGGAGGTTCTACCTGACTCCCATGTCACTTTTTTCCCCCCGGACAAGGGACTTTCTTCTGTCAGAGTGTTTTAGCTGCCAACTTATGCAGTTTCAGTGCAGCTTCTTGATTTTATAAGATGTTCTTCAATAACAAACATCAAAAAACTCTGCAAGTCTGCACTTTCAGTGGAACAATTATAATAAAAAAGTGCTTCTTTATGTTAGAGTATATAGTTCTGTAAAATTCTTAATTAATTTAATTATGACATACTTAGCTTATCCAGACCAGAACTTCTGGTGGTCATTGTAAAAGGCATCAGAGAAATAGGTTTAGGAGTTCACTGTCTTTTTTTTTATTTTTTTCTGAATCAAAGGAATTCTGTAAGTATACTGAAAATATGCTACAGATAAACCAAAATGGGTTCATGATGAAAGACAATGTAATTTTCCTGAGTAACTTTAAAACTATTTCACTCCATTTTGTGCATACCGCTTGATTTCAGGTCTGCTCTTTGTCATGAGTTGTTAATGCCCGGAGTGACTGAGCTTCAAATGACTAACATTCTTTTACAAAATAATGAAAACCAGTTACAGACATTGCTGAGACTTGCACCCTTCAGACAAAACTAGAGATGGGTTTTCCTAGCAAGTTACTCTTTTTGTGTGCCCTAGTACATGCTCGGATGCTAGTGCCCACATAGCTGTGATGACTACCTGCTAGTTGAGGTACTGGAGAACTTAATTACCTTAATTTCTAATGTCTTGTGAGCTCTTCTGTAGCTGTATAGTCCACATGTATGCTGGAGCTGCGTTTTATTCAATCTGTGCCTTCTGCTTGCTAGATTTCCTTTATGTGTCCCGGTGTTCCTCCTGTCTCTTTGCCTGAGTCCACTCTCGGAATGCTCATGATGAGAGAACGTCTGACCTTCCCAGCTCTTCTGCAGAACTGTTCTTAGCCTGGCAGCGTAGCAGTCTAGGTAACTTGTGTACTGGCTTTCTCTGTGTCAGCCATAAGTAGACCATGGATCTGGCAGCAGTGGGAGAGCTTTCTGATTTCTTGTATTGTCATGGAAAACAGAAAAGAAGTAAGTGAAATGGTGGACATTTTCTTGAAAACAAAAATAGCTGTTATGGTTGAGAAAGTTGTAAAACTGAAGAATGTGATGTTTGCTGCTGCAAGTGCAGATCTCCATTGCACAGACTGTTGCTGGTGCAATAGTTCTGTGTTGCAGAAATATATTGATAAACAAAGAAACTGCATAAAATAAATTAACAATCTAAGATATTTTCTGTGAGGACTTAATGTGGTGCATCAGCATGTGTGCTTTCAAGGTGAGAGGTCAGATGACTCCAAAAACAAGCAGTTAGCTTCTAGGCAGCAGTCCAAGACTACTATAGGTCACAGTTGTGGAGGTTTGAGGGGTAATTAATATTAATTTTGCCCATAAATGATAACTAACATAATGGGATTGACAGCTTGCTTTCAGAGAACGACCTGGTTCTGTTGTTGGTAGGTACATCCACCTAATTTGCCCTGAAGACAGGAATGATAACCCTAAAAGATGTTACTAATACACAACTTTTGCACACTTTGTGCCACAAAAGAGAGGTTCATGAATGCTAGCGCAGAATATACAGAAAATGTGCAGATGAAAAGGAACTGAGAGAATTTAGTGTTTTAGAAGTCTTGATAAATATGGGCATTAATCCTCCCAAGTAATGTGGCTATCGCTTCTGCGACTTGGTGCCCTAGAGCAAGAAAAATCAGGGATGTTTTATTCTACCTAACTCTAGAATCTCAAAATTATGTAAATGACAGTATAGTTGATAGTTGTAGATATAGTTCACATGACAATATATTTTTTTAATTTCTGCCTGTTAAAGTTTTACTGTTTTGGCTGGGAGATATTAATCTTCAGAGACAGCCTGAATAGATAAATGTGAAAAGCTTTAGAGTATTCATGGTAGTGAATCCCAGCAGGGAGAGTCCAGAGGAAGACTGTGAAGATGATCAGAGCACTGGAGCACCTCTCCTATGAAGACAGGCTGAGACAGTTGGGGTTGTTGAGCCTGGAAAGGAGGAGGTTCCGGAGAGACCTTATAGCAGTCAAAGCATTCAAGGCCAGGTTGGATGGGGCTTTGAGATGTCCCTGCCCATGGCAGGGGGATTGGAACTTGATGATGTTTAAGGTCCTTTCCAGCTCTAACCATTCTATGATTCTACGAAAAGATATGGAATTGGACAATTGCATAATCTTATTACATTAAGTTGAGCACCAAAATATGCTTGAGGAAAGGTTTAGGGTTTTAAAGAATACCAGACCTGAAAATGTGATAGAAAATTACATGAATACTTGAACTGTGTTGTAGTCCAAGCAGAATATGCTGTGACATTCCAGTCATGAGACAGGCTAGTATCAGCACAGCTGTATTGGGTAGAAAATTTTGTAGTATATGAAGTACTGTACCTTGCTAAGATAGGAGCACAAATTAAACAGCACAGTAAAATAGCCACCAAAAACTTTGCCAGAGACTAATTAAGTTATGTTTTTATGGCCATAATGAATAAAATAGTGAAGCAGTTGGAGCATGATTTGGCTGCTGTAAGAGTTTGTTTTGGTTTTGTACTTAAATTCCCTACTAATTGGCGCTATGCGGTCATTTAAAAGAAGAAGTGGGAGAGTGGGTAGTTTATAAACAGGAAGAATACACAAGGCAGAGACAGTTGAACAGATCACAATGAGAAGGCTAAATCTAAACAAAATTTTATTAACTTGTTCTGAGTCTGAAGAATGTGCCAAAGGAAGTGAAACTTTTTCAAGCTGTACTCATTCAAGCTTATGTCGGAAAAAAATTACATTGAGTTATTCTCTTTATTGACTTTTTCAGACTGATCCAATTCATGCAAATAAAAAAGACTATATATTTCTAAACATTTTGCTGCATATCTGTTCTAGGATAATAAAATTATTAGGAAAAGAAAACAGGTTTTGGTACAATGTCTGCAGTCATCGCAACATTTAGCCAAGCGTAGCTTTCAAAAGTATACCCCAGTCCTTAGAATACTGCTGGTTAGAAATGGTGAATGCTGCTGTCACACTCAGAAACCTTTTAAATGCTAGATCCTTCTCAGTTGTCACTTTAACGTTCAAGGCTTTATGGCAGTTCAATGTGTTTAACGGATGCCAAATCCTGGCTTGTACGCAACATGTATCTGCATATAGAAGTACTGCACAGGCCAGCAGTAGCCGAGCTTTTGCCTGGCATAAGCCCCACTTTTTTTACTAAGGACTTTGAGGGATAAATGCTATGTGCCTCCTCAGTATATGACAGAAGCATGAGATAAACCACAGACGGTCATTTCTGTCACATGTTCTTGTGGATGGGAAAAGGAAATCTGGATTTTGATCATGTAGGGAGTGATCATTCATCAAACAGAATGGTCATTGGGAGAGAAAGTAATAGTCACTTGTTAGCAGAAACAGGAAGTTTTTATGTGGCTTGTGATGTATTTTTATCTATAGATGAAGAGTCCTGCTGGAAAAGGGTGATACGGAGCAAGCCTGTGGCTGGATGACTCATCCTATTTGTGAGCTGCAGCTTGGGTTTCTCCCAGGATTTCCATTGTAGCGTCAACCAGCACAGACGAATGCTAGAGGATCAGAAGTCACCTCTGAGTCATCTCAAAACCAGGTTTACCTCTGCTGTGGTGGTATTCTTCCTGTACTCCAGCTGTACACGGTGCATACATAACCCTCATACCTATAGGAGGTGCTCCGAGTTGGAAGGATCGCAACTGCGCACAGCCCAAGTGCCAAACACCGTGCCAGTCCTGCAGGCTCACCACAGAGGCTGGAGGGGTAAGAAACTTGTTTCCCCAGTATGAGAGACTGCGTCAGTGATAACCAACTTTGCTGGCACCACCAACACAGTGGGTGTTTGACTCAATATTACTATGGCAGAAACACCATCAACGGACACCACCACCACAGCCTGCTTGTCATGACACTGCTGATACCACTGATGACAGGAAAACTATAAGCAAACACCACAGCCTGCTTATCACAACCCTGCTGACACCATCAACGCGGATGTTTATCTGCAGGAAATCCACCAGCAGACTCAGGATTGGGGAGATCAAGAGACCTGGAGACCCCCTGGGAACAGTATTGGACATGAGCACCACCACCAGGTGAAAGGTGTGGTTAAGCACAACAGCTCGTGAGGACCCTATAAAAGAACAGAACCAACCAACATCGGACGGAACGTTCCCCCACCAGACTCGAAACTAATCGGACTGTCGGGAAGCCGCAGCTCCAGGGTGGTAGCTATTGCTGTAAACTCTTTCATCCTCTCCTCTTTCTTTCATTTCTTCGTTCCTCTCTTTATCTCTTGCTCACTCCTTTGCATTTGCAAACTTGTTGTCGGGCAAATAAAGTTCTTTGGCACTTGACTCCATTTTGAGTCTTAATTCTGTTCCTGAGAATACTAGCAAAACCTCGCTCTGGTCTTTGACCGGCGCGTGACACCCAGTACTTCCCCAGGTCTTGAACACAAAGGCAGATAGGAAGCGTGTATTCATTCATATATACACGGCAAACTCACTGAAAAAGTACACAGTAATTCCTTCTTCACAGATTGCTAACAGTAATGCTACCCCATATGCTGTTCCTAGTGCAGATGGTAACTTGTCCTACAGAATTTTTTCCTGAAATATGATTTCCTGGTGGAAGATGGTCCAACAGTGAAACAAAGTAACTGGAGATACATTAGGGAACTAGGGATTTCAGATATATTGAGGAGAGCTTATTTAAACAACTTCCTGATTTTTTTAAACATTGCAGTTTCTATTTGCTAGTCCTCTTTTCTTCCTTTTTTTAAACAAAGTTAGCTGTTGATCCTGGTGAGTTATCGTCACTGATCGAATTTGAGACACTTCAAGACCAAAGCGGATTAATTTCAATATGAAGTCCAACTGAAAGTATAAACCTTTTCTCTTTCAATGTATGTTTTAGTTCTCAAGCTCCATGTGTTCCTGATAACATAGTATATAAGTGTATACTGATATGCTGATATAAATGTAATGATGCAGTCATCATACTTAACTGGGAGAGTTTTGCTGATAACTTTTAAATTATTCCCCTTCCTCTTCTATGTGTACAAAATCTCTATCATGCTTCAGGCAGCTGTTTGATCCTTAAATGAGAGAGGTTCTACTTTTATTTAAATGATGAAACAGGCTATAAAAATGGTAATCCTGTTAAGAATAAGTAAATGATCTTCCAGGTATTCCCAAAATGGCATATTAGTTTCAGCTTTTTGCTCTATAAAACAGTACAGTTTTATACTGTACCTGTGTGTATAGATTCAGTACTTTATAACTACATGTTAAACAGGTTTACTTGTTTTATACAAGTAGCTATAAATCTAGTTTCCCCTTCAACTTTGAGCATATACAAAGATAAAAGTATTTTTAAAATCTGATTGCACACCTTTTTCACCTACATTTGTTCAATTTTCTAAATTATCTCCAACTATCCAGTTAATATATCTCATAACTACTTTATAAGTTCTCATTAACTCAGGCTCAAAACTTCAAAACTTTTCCATGAGTCTACCACTAATTTCACTTTCACCACTTTGCCCAAAGTTTCAGCATCTGGAGCTCACAAAGAAGCAAAAAGGTACTTCAGTTACAGATGGCAGAAGTACATTTTTCTCTTGTACAAAAATTCTGATCACTTTTTCTGTTTAATGCAAGTCGGGCAGTATATATAGCACAATAGAGTCATCAACATACCTAGAATTTTAAGTAACGCACTTTCTGGAGCCAGAACAGTTTTTCCTCTGTGTCTCAAACTCATTTATAATTTCCAGGTTAAAATATAAGTGCTATATTCCAAAATAGTAAGATACATAATTTCATCTCCAGACCTAGTGCTTTAAAACATCACTCAGCTTCACTTGTTTTGCTTCACTTGTATGATCCACATCAGACAGGAGTGGTGGCAGTGACCCGATGAGTACAACACAGCTCAATTTTGGAAGGTTGCTCAAAAGAGAGTATTTGATATTAAAAACAGCTGCCTGAAGATAAATCTGAATCATAGAAATTTCTTTTTGCTGAAGGCTTCCCAGTGACTTGGCCATGTAGCTAAACTGAAATGTTCCATACAGGTTTTAAAATGTTTTGTCTGTGTGTATATAGGAAACCTGGCAGTAAAACACAGCCATAGCAGCATACAGTCATATTGAATGAAAACACACAAAGATGTCAGCTCAAGCCAAGGAAAAGCTCTCCGATTTTCTTGTTTTTCTTGTAATATCTGTCCAGCATTAGTTCTATATCATCACACTTCAGTTGCATTTCTACTACTAAATTGAACCACGTGCACAATCATTTGCTGGCATTGGGCTTTCTTAGTAAACCTGTAAAATCTTAGAATCATCTGTGAATCTGATGAACGGTCTCAGGAAAGTATTTATCCCCGACAGCCAACATGTTCCCTAAACATCTCCTGCGGATGGTGTGAAAGTTGGGGGGTGCTAGGGACCACTGCTGTCTACTACTATGGACATGGCCATGCTTACTTTAACGTGGTACTCTGGTATGTCTCAACAAGCCTCAGTCCATGCTCTAGGTTCTACTGGTCGTACTAAAGACATACTATGTAACACCCCTTCCTTTCTTTTTTGATCTCGAGTTGAAGAAGGGAGTGGGGCTGGAAGGATGGCTGCCTTTCTCCTAGCCAAAGTGGGTCTGAAACAAGATGACAGGACTTCGGCTCCAGCTGGGACCCCTCAGGGACCAGAGGAGTGGAGGTTCTGAGTACCACGTCCTGTTTTCTCAAGACACTGAAGAAGACAATGGTGATGTTCAGGAGAGTGCAGGGCTGAAACCTCTATCAAGTGCAGCTTGGCATATATAAAGTCACTGTGTTGGTCTGCAGTAGGTCTTCAGGTCAGAAGCCTGAATCTAGAGGAGGAGATCCCAAGTAAGCAGTCTCCAGCGTCCCTTTTGGCTGTGTGCCATTCTCCAGAAGCATCATGCCAACCCCCAAGAACAACTCAGGTGAGGGGATCTTCTCCCACATGCTGACATACTGCCCAGACCATCCTGCTCAGCAATAGGACCTGGGCTGAGATTTCCTCTGAAATAGGAAAAAATGAGGTTTATGCCTTAATTTTTCTCGTGGGAGAAAGTGGGGCTGAATCCTGCGGAGGTTTGGAGACAGATGCCTGTAGCCGTGAGCCAATACATGCAGAGGCAGGGAATGTGCTGCAGCAGATGGGAGGGTGGAATGGGGAAAATCAGCAGCTCCTCCTCAACCGAGAGTCTCCTATAGCAACAGCAGCAGATAGAACAACATCAGTCAGAGCTTGCCTACTGGCAACCAGACATGGTCCCCACTGGGACCTCTGCTCCCTGTCATACCTGGCACCACGGTGCCAAGCACGATAAAGTTGTTACAGCTGCCAGCTGGGATTAATTTTGGCAGGCACATAGACTGTGTGTGGGTACATGCTACCCCAGAGGCAGTAACTCATGGACTGTCCCTTCTTCCCATTGCATGTGGGACTTCCAGGGCTCTGCCACGCTCTGGCACCCACCACAGATCACATCCTCAGTGACACATAAACAAACCAAGACATAGCAAAATAAAGAATACAGCCTGGCTTCGTTTGCAGAGACAAGCCTGATTGCCTAGGGAGTGCCTGTCTGTCCTGTGCGGCGCTTGGGAATGGTTCACAGGTAGAGGAGATGCAGGTGAAGGTCTACACATTGAGAAAGGCTGTATGTACAAGGTCTGCCAAGGGTGAAAGACAAATCTAATAGTTTTCAAAAACGTGAGCAAGGATGGCTGCAAGGCTCTGACGATTTGGTGCAGTGATTTATTTGAGTGCTGTGGTGAACTAGTCCTAGCCCTGAACCAAGTGCACCAGACGGCCTCGCTTACTTTTCTGTCATTGGGTCTTCGGAGGCCAGTGGGGCTGGGATGGCTATCCAGGTGTCAGAGGTCCCAGGTTCTCCACTGTCATTTTGCTGGAAGGGTGGTGATAGTACACACTGTTCACCACACTGTTGTCCAACCTGTGGCTCAGAGCTTATCACTTCACTGGTAGGTAGCCAAAGCAGTGGCCTGCTGCACCCATAAAAGTAGAATCCCATGAAGCAGGATTTAATTCATAATACATTGTTTTGCCCTCAAATACAGGCAAACTAGTACAACATAACTGGCAATAATATATAAGCATTTCTGCACCCAGTGACCCAGTAAAAAGTCCTACTGCAATCACTAGAAGCAGGTGTTACTGTGCCTTATTCTAACCACATAAGGCTCCAGTCCTGGTCTGTTAGATTTGTTATCAAAGTGTTATGCAAACTTGCTGTGTGAACCAAAGTTAGGTACCCAATGCCCCATGTTATGACGTACAGTCTAAGCTTGGAATAAGAGTAAAGTTTAAAGCTGGTCCCATTTATCAATCTTCTCAGCTTTCCTACCACAGAATTCTCTAATTCCCTAAATGATATACCTATATTGAGTCATACCTGTTATTTTGCCCAAATGTGTATTCCCTCTGAGACCCTGGATATTTGTGATCTGAAGTAGCACGTGGTCTGTGCTTTCTGCCAAATGACCATGTGGTGCAGATTCGTAGTGGGTAAGCAGCATCTGCTATAAAGTGACTCTTTTACAAACAGATGTCTGTGGGTGAGAGGAGGATGCCATTTCAGCCTTTGGAAAGTGTTTTACTGTGGCAGCAGCAGAATGGTTACTATAGCTGCTGACGGGGTCCATCAATCTCCCCTGATAGTCCCCGAGGTTTGCAGTTAACATTCGATGGACTCCTTGCAGAGAGCACCAAAAAAGAAACAGGAATTACACTGCATGGTTGGAATGGCTACAATGAGCAAAAGACTGTTCAGCCTTGACAGCGTGGTCTTGAGCCATGCCCTCCGTTGTGATGTGGTCTGTTGGAATTGTCCACTAACAGGTTGCACTCTGACCAAAAAAAGCCAGGGGCAGCAAGAGCTCATCAAGTTATTACAATGCTCTTTTCCACCAGGGTGGGCTTCCGAAAGGTGGTGCTTTGACATGCAGTGATTTGTGCCAAATCTTTGCACGGGGCACCAAAGCTGATCCCCACTTGTGGAGGTCAGTGTGGAATTACTGACAGGAACAGCTACGTTTGCATTTTGTGTAGAGCTCACTTTTGTCAATCCAAAAGCAAAATGATTTATTTTACGAGTAAAAAAAAAAAAAAAAATCCATTAAATTGAAAATTTACTCAACAAATCCATTACCACATGGCATAAAAAGACATAACAATGATCTGCAAGATACTGGAAGCTGCATCTGTCATGAGAAAAATAAGCTACCTACCTTGGATCAGCGAGATCATTTTCTTCCCTCCTAGCTGGTGGAACAGTCAGAGAACTCACTGCACAACTCATCTTCACCTGCATTCAGTTTCAAAAAGCCCAGAAGTCAGTTAAGCAGCTAGATTTAGGCATGAAATAATTTCGGTGACCGAAAGAAAAACTGTTTCTGGAACACTATTGCTTGCCTAGAGGTTTTTGCCTCTTCCCTCGTCTCTCCCCAACTTTTCTGGGTCTATATTCATCTGGTAACCAACAACTTAATCTATTATTCTGTCAGTCAGCTGGATTTTGACACGGTATCAAAATTTTTTATGTATTCCCTGAATCCTATTCAGAGAAAAAGCTTGGCTTCTGAAAGGTCCATAAGACAGGATGCACAAATTAAATGTAGAGCTTGGGGTAATGTCAATCTTTTACTTCCAGCCATGACCAGAAGCAGGAGGTAACTCCAAATGCTCACAGTCTCATTCACCAGAATGCAAGAAATATATCTTAACAGTGCTGTCATTCAATAGACACCTTAGCAACTGCAGCAGAGCAGCTTATCTAACCAGCAGGCACAATCCCCCCCATTTCTGTAGAAATTAGAAACAGCGTCTAGGAAATTTGACTTCCTGTGCACATCATGAACTTATTAATTCCTTCTAAGATGTTGTTGCTTGGCTTTGTAATTCCTAGTTGTTATTTAGCAATTTATTATTCATTAGCACATGTTAATTGTGTAGTTTTCCTTGCAAAAAATAAGGGCTTTGAGCAGTTTTTTGCAGTATTGTATAAAAATGTGACAGTCGCAGTTAGGGTGCACCATCTGTAGAAGTCACTGATGGGTTTCAGGTTGCTTTAGGCACTGACTTTTTTCATGCCCAGTGGAGGCTTACTTACTGCATCAACTAAATGTCTTGAAAAAGAGTATGATGATTCATCCGCCTGTTCAAAACAATCCGAAGGACGTCATTTGTTCCTCTTCTCAACCACAGAAGAATGAGTAGACAGGACAGATTACAGCGGAAGTACTCATTTCTTGTCCTGAGGTCTGCTTTCCATCATCTTAAACTCATTAGGACAATTTGTTATAAATGGTTTGTTTGTTTGTTTTGATGAATTTTAAAAACATACATGGTTTATAAACTCAAGTAACTCAAGGTTACATTATATTTTTAGTTTGTGATTTGCTACATGCCTTGGCTAAGATATTTGTTTTTCAAAATCACATAAAAGTATGCTTCTGTTTCATTACTTTCCTTACTTTTTAAAAAAAAATGCCATTGTGGATTTTTGTTTTCCCAAATGGAGACATTTTTGTTGAGTTTGCAAATACAGAAATTAAGGTAAAAGCTGACGCTTTGGGCAGCAAGCCGTGGAAAATGATGCACAGCCAATTGTTGCAATTGTTAAACATTTGTGTGAGATGTTCCCAAGGTAAACTTGCCGTGTGCTTTTGGTTTTAAAATTCCTTATGAATAATGGGTTCTCTTCTAAAAATATACGGAATTGAATATTGCAACTGTTGAAACTCTCAGTTTGGTGAATTAAGAAAGCTATCTTTGCTCATTTTATTTTGGAAGCAAGGATCTGTGGTAACTAATTTTTCTGTGCTTTCTTGTTGGTCAGTTGTTTCTGACTCTAGAGTTGCTATACAAATAAATACAGCAATATGTAACCATGCATATTTTCAATCTGTACATAGCTGCTATTGAAAGGAAGTGAATCCCAAATGAGATCTTGAAAAGTACTTAATAATGTATTTGAAATAAAGTTCTCTCCGCAAAATGAGAAGGTCAATTTAACTATGACAAAAATTCACAAGAATATGGGTTACTGACTATCTGATATGTATCTTATTCTTGCACAAATTGAAGGTGCACACGTAATCCTCTTTAACATGAATAACAGTCAGGACTGGGCCTATTCGCAAAACTGCTTCTTTTCCCATGAACATTTGTGTTAAAGCCTGGACAAATCCATGAACCTCAACAGATGAAATTAAGAACAGTTAAGAAAGGAGAATAAATACTCCCTAGTTCCCAGTGAACGCTGGGCACTTTGATTTCATACCAAAAGAGGAAAATCCTGTTTTTTCATGGAAAGTTGCATATTTTTACTAAATTGTTTTTGTATGAGACTCAAAAGACTTAGTAGAGGAGTGGTTATTTGCCAGTCTTTCATGTCCCTTCTTTTTTATCTGACTCTGAATACACAGAGAAGGCAATTTTTTTTATAGACAGCTATATCATCAGCATCTTTGACCTGCTTTTGATTAATTTTGCCAACAGGCAAAAGAATTGAGGGAGAGCTTTGCCTACAGCTTAATTTAGGGGGACCTGGAAACACCGAACACTGGATTCTCATATGGTGTGGTAGTGATGTAAACCCTGTATTGAACGTTTAAAAAGATAGATTAATTTGTTTCACTGGCAAACAGCACATCTGTGGTTAAAAATGAGCGAAGATACATTGCGATAGGTGTAGCATAATATAAATGTAGTGTTCCCTACATTAATACAGAGGGAGGTTGTAAATGAAATTTGCATTGATACGTACACAGTTAGACGTAAACCTACAGGAAGGAAGCCAAATTATTTTTCAACATTTGAAATTAATTCACAAAATCAGCCTTGAATATTCTACATTTTTCAGTTATGTCACGTTCCTGGACTTCCTTTCTGGTGCTGATTCATTCTGGTCCCCCCACCTTGTCCTTTGCTAGATTTGAAGTACAATGTATTGCTTTCATTAAATCATTTATGCTGCAGATTTCACAACCGTGTTCTTTGAAATGCTTTAGAGACTTTAAAATAGCTGCTGCAGCATTGTGTCTTGCAAGCAAAAAGGATAAACTTGCCAACAAACGCTGACAAATTCTGAAAGGGAATCATTTGTAATTTCATAATATAGGGTCAATACGCATATGCTTTTAAGAAGAATCATCCTGCAAAACATGGGTTCACATTTCAAACTATATGCATATCATATGTCAAAAGTAATTATCTTGAACAACCTATTATATAAATGAAATAGAATCATTTGCAATCCATTAGGCTCATTATGTCAAGTGCCACTTGCAAGCTATCTCTGTACTGAATCTATCCATCATTTTTGGATAATTGAGATTTTCATCAATGTCATTTTCAACAGGTGAAGTAATTAAACCAATTAGATGAGCCTGTTACATCTTAGCATGAAGGTAGTTATGTTTTGATTATCTGCTGCCACAACAGCCGCCAGAATTGCTGCAGATGCCTGGCGCACTGTGCAGCAATTTAGCTGAGCAATGTGTGAATCATAGGTCCATTTCCAAGGTGTAAAGGCGTCTTTTGAGGGCAGCTTTATGGGAATGGTGCTTTATTGGCACCCTGAGTTCATCACAAAGTTCGGCTCTATCACCATTAAAACCCCATAAAGGCAAGCTTCGAAAATATCTCTTCCTTGGTGCTGAAATGTCATGCAGAAATCCTAGAGGTGTTACATAAACGTCAGATTGATTAAGCAGCTGATGGGCTAAGCAAAGAGTTATGTTAGAGACATGAAGACATATAAAGAATTAGAGATTTACAGAGTTAGGGAGATGTTGCTTGATATTCTTATCCTTTAAATGGTAAATTCCTGTCTCTGGTATATATTCAGACCTGCCCAATCTCCTCAAAGTAGTGTCAAGCCAATCTGAGATTCTATTCGCTACTGGAACGCTGTTTCTAAGTGTTCTCGCAACTCTGGGTGCTAGTTCTCAGCTGTAATGGAGTACAGCACGGAAGCAGACTCCATTACTGTGCCATACTCTGCTTCTCACCATATTTGTAAGGGCGCTGTACCAGCTCAACCATAGTAAGATTGATCTGTCATCCAGAATCTGGGGTAAAGCAATAATTACCTTTGAGTAATAACCTTCATGTGTGTCCAATGTCGGCCTCCTTGGGGCATTGGCATGGGACGTAAGAGTTTTCCACCATGGAGAACAAATAGGAAGAAAAGAATGTTTTCAGTAAAGAAATAAAGCAAAAAAATATAGAAGGACAGAAAATCAAATTCACCCTTGTTGATTTACCAGTTAGAAAATCCTTTCATCAGTTCCTCTGCCTTCACTTGCTGCATAGCAAGAACGATAGTCCTTTACCAAGTATGTTTTACATGGGCTGATTCTTGACGGGCTTCAGACGGTTCAGTATCTTTGTGTTTTCAACCTCTAATTGCTTCCGTTAGTTCTGTGTGATCATCCTTGTACCATGCTGTGCGGCTTCATGTTTACACTCATACTGTACACGTGTACTTATGCTTTAAACTCTCAGATTTAACCATAAGTTGTACGCCCAAAAGTTGTCCTGCTATACAAGCAGGAAAATTTACCTGATGGTCCATGAGACATGACGTAGTGAGTTTTTAAATACTATATTATGTCAAAAAGCCCATCTTGTGCCAAAACTGAAGTAATTACCGATTTTGGCCATGCATGGGAGTGCAGTCAGACAGGCTCTTTCAGACTATGGGCCATTTTTGTGTGCTAAAGCGGTGGTTTTCAGGAAGTTTCTGGTCCTTTAAACCAATACCCATGAGTGGAATACAGCTGGTGCACCTCAAAATTCCATGATAGTGAAGACACCAGCCTGGATCTGGCAAACAATAAATAAACCACTTGCTGTTCCTCTTACCTGCTTCTCCCCTGCTATTCAAAACCTACTTCTATGATGTTCATTGAATGAAGCTTCTCTCCTGATTCGATTTTCCTTTGAAAAAAACTGATTTGTGAAAATGAATTAATGCAGGGCTCCCATGTACATCTCAAGACAAATCCTTGACAAGAACAGCAAGTCACCTGTGGACTTTCCACCATCTCACTAAAATGGTGACTTACAGTCTGGTGAGTCCTTCCCCAGCATCACGTACCTTGACTTTGTGGGTTCTTCTTCCATGTAGAAGAAGGTGAGGAGATTTCTTCTACATGAGCCATCCAGAATGTTGAAAAGCTCTAAATGAAAATATAATACATTTTTAAAAAATCATAAGATACATTAAAATATTTATTTCACCTATTGCTGCCCCATTTCATCCTACCCAGAGTTTGTACTCTTTTTCTTTTTTTCGGTTTTTGCTAAAGCAGGAAGCAGTAAGACCAGGGAGTTACATGATGTGGTTAATGCCAAAGTCTTGTGGTTATGAATCATTTCAGAAATTCTAAAAAAGTTAATAAGAATCTATACTGAGCCGCTTGTAAATTGTGCTAGTACCTTAGCAGAATTGGATCCTGAAGTCAGCTATGAATGGTGGAGGAGTGGAGTGAGGAAATGGTGACAGCTGACAGAACAGTAACAAGTTTATACGAAAACTTCACACTTACTCTCTCCTACTGTTCTGAAGTGATAGACATGTGATATCATATAAACAGCCGAGCAGCAGTGCAGTTATCACTGCTTCTCCCTTCCTGCAGTCACTCAGATTCTTTCTCTAGAGATGTTTTGTCCTTAAAATAAGAACCAGCTGGAAAAAGGAAGGAATAAACTGGTTTGGTTTTTTAGTTTGCATCATCTAGGTGGATTCTTCAGCTACACCTCAGGCATTTTGTTAAAAAACTTTATTACTTGGTATATAACTAGCATGAACTTTGGAACAGTCTCCTTAAAGAGACCTTATCTTGGATTTTTTGTGTTCTGTGATGCTTCCTTCTGTCATGCTCATATTTTACTACAAGAGTAGGCATTTTGTACTAGCACATATACGACAATGTTTATACAACTGGTTAGAGAGAGGTTTAGTGCAAAGCCAGCCTGTCAAGTTGCCACTACACCATGCTGTTGATCTTTACTGCCAGACTGTCTATTGCCAGAACTGGTACATTTTATGCTAAAATAACGTTTCTTTGGAGCTGCAGCTTTATCCTAATATTAACTTCCGAATTTATTGAACGGAGTGGGATGTCCTGAGCTTATTTATCCCCCCGGGAGGAGTGCAGTATGGAAACCTGTACTGGCAGCAGCAAGCCAGCAGGTGGCATTAACTGCCTTGGGAGAGGCTCTGGGACCTGGCAATGGAGAGCTTTCGTAATTCCCAGGCCGTGTTTGATAACACAACAGGGGTTTGAAACATCCTTCGTGGATGTCACTGACTTCTACAGCAAGACTGAAAATCACTCTTCAAACAAAAGACACCTGAGGTCAAAAAGTAATAGTCTTAATAGTAAGACTTGAGGAAATTCATAACTTTTCTTTTTCCCCCTGCGTGTTAGAGGAGTCTATGTATTTATCTTTCAGATGATAACACAGTGATTTCAAGAATAACTATAAACCCAAAATAAAATAAAGAAGTGCGGCTACTGTGTAAACCCATACATTTCTCACACATCCTTTTTCTGTCACAGAAGAAACTTATTTTCAAATGTTGTTTAAAAAGACGTCAGAGAGTGGCAGACTTTTGGTTTTGTGGGGGAAACATTTCTTCTCCCTTTCTGCCTGTTTTGTCTTTGGGTTTTTTTCAGTCTGCGTATGTTAAATTTTGCTCTTCTTGTTCTTGATTCTTTTTTGAGTTTAGATTGTATTTTTATCACCCTTTTGTATCTTTCAGATTCTAGAAACCTCAATCGATTTCAAGATCAGTACTATGCATACTTCTTGTCTTCTGAAGTTTTGTTTCAAGTCATAGAATAAGTTACAACAGAAAGAAGGATTTGCTTTTAAAAAAAAAATTATCTGTAACCTGTTTTTAACTATGATGTCTGGTTTTCATTTAAATCTTTATTCATGGCTCACTGCAATGCTTCTTTTACTAGTAACTACTTTCCGCATAAGCAGGCTGTCTTCAATCGTATTGTCTCTTCAGCCAGAAGGGAAAAATGTAAAGAATGACAATATTGCAATAGCACTGATGTGCATTCTCAGAGCTTTAATAGGATAAGTGTCAGCACCAATGCGCTTAAACTTCATCTATTGCAAAAATACTGAAAAGTGGAGGAAGAAAACAGCTGAATCAGTCAGCACTTATGTATCTATCTTATGCATGATCAGCTTAGTATTTGCTCATGATTGAAAGCAAAAATATATAAAGGAGAGGATTGTGTAAAGTGAAGATTACTACTCTGAACACATCACTTACTAATCTAAAATTATGAATGGAAGACTACCTTTCTGTAAGGAAGGACAGAAAGACTGATGCAGACATGAGAATTCGCTGTGTGCTTTTCTAGATGATTAACTTACCATTTTGAGGGAGAGACGGAGCAGGGAATATGTTCTTGGAGCAGCTCAACGAAGCAGCTCAATTACAAGTCTCCTCTGAAACATCAAGCGGCTCAATTACAACTCACCTCAGATTCTCATCTCCTTGGGTTCAGTGTTTGTTTTTATTTTTAAATATAGAGATGGCAATAGCAGATTGGTTCCAAGCATGCCCTGCACCTACCTGCTATGCAACTTGCTGTGTGTTGTGATTAGTGATTAATATTGGAGAACTTGAGGCTAAATTACATCTCTCCACCAGCTTCACTGTTACATGGTTAATACCAGTTATGAATTCTGCATAATTCCTTTCAAAGATCTTGGGTAACTCAGATTATTCCCTGCAAATTTATCAGCACTGTATTGCCCCGTGTGGCTCACTTACTGTAAATGTTTCCAAAACAATATAAAAACATCTAAAGAGGCCATGAAAGCTAAATTGTAAAACACTGGAAATTAGATCAGCCAGGCACTTTACAATAATACATGTAACGAGAAATTCAGAAAGCTTGGATGTTTGATCTGGGAGTGTCAGAGGGGTGACCTGTCAGTCTGGTTGTTAGAGCCAAGTATGGATGGAGATCAGGCGAGGAAAATATTTTCCTTATATTGCCAGAGGTACCTGTATTTTCTTCATACTGGGTTCGGAAGTAAGACAGAGTAAGGTAGATATCTGGACTCTGAGTAGTGATAGATTGGTGAGTTCAGATGTTAATTCTCCTTTTTATCTTAAACACTTATTTTTTAAAGGGATGGACAGCCTGATGAAAGTGCCCATCTCCTCAAGATGACTGGCTTAAACTATACAGATATCTTTTGGGTGGCCTCAGCAGCAGTGAGTGACTGCCTGACGTATGGGAAGTTTAAACAGTGGAAAGACAAGGAGAGATAACACCAACCACAGAGTGATTCATTACAGCCAAATGGAAAAAAGATTTTGTAACCTTCTCTAATCTTTCTTAGAAACATTCTGTTTAATGTTATGCACTGCTACTCTTTTCCAGTGCATGCATTTTAAATAGCAGATTACCTGACATAATTGGTTTACAGTAACTCCACTGGTATGAGGGATAGTCTCAATTCCAGGCATTTTTTAGTAGTGTGTTTGAGGGAGCGCACAGGTGTCTGTAGCGAGAGGCAATCTGTTCAGAGGCCAGCTCAGCTCATGGTGAGGAACCTGGCAGAGCTGGGCTCTTTTAAGAGGGACTAAAATGTAGGAAGCATAGAAACTATCCAGACAAGTTCAAGAATGCCACTTGGTGACTAGGCTACTGCCGAGGAAGAAACACATATGAAAGCGTGGAAGAGGCTTTTTGAGAAGGTGACAAGTGGGCAGACACATCTGAACACGGGCAAGAAGGAAGGGAGGATGGTGCTGATAAGTAATCCCACTTGGATGCCACTTGAGTCTTTCATGGCATCAATATCAACAAAAAAGTCACAGTACCAGCAAGTGTCACAGTTCTGTTAAACAGATTTGAAAAGAATTATGTCAAAAAGGCTTCTAATGGTGGTACATTTTGAGTCATCTAACATAAATGATTACAGTATCAAACATACAAAGCGGTTATTGGAAAATGTGTCTGAATGACTTGAGTTAATAATTACATTGTTATGAAAGCTTCATAATGTGGCGCTCTTCGTGCTGTCACAGCTATCGCCTATGCACATACAACATTCTGCAAAATAAAACTAGCATGCCACTTAGAGTGATAAAGCTGAAGAGTTTTTTTTCTCATGACATTACAGGAAAAGCTTCTTGATAAAAGAGAAGTTAAGTCAAAGGAAAGACGCGGTTATGTGGCTGGGTTCCCAGTTTCTACAGTGGTTTTGCTCAACCTAGCTACCTTTTTAGTTAAAGAACAGGTGTCATCAGGTGCTTGAGAGAAAGACGGCTGCATGCTGGACTACAGATAAATCCAGAAATGTCACACACTACCTGCTGGAGATTTGCTGCAAGACAGCAGTTATTTCTTCACCACTAAAACTATTGTGGTGGGGGAGAGTTTGTTGCTAGCTTTCCTCATCATCAGTGAATCAAGTTGTGCTTGTACCACTTCTGCATTACTTCCAGCTGAGTTCATATTCACAGACATTAAATGTTTTAAAACACATCTGTGAGCTTCTAATTTCCAGCAAAATTACCAAACTGCCTATGTTTTCCCTTAGACAAACTTCATTTGCTTCAGCATTCGGTTGATTCAGCCAATCTTCAGATAATGTTGGTTGGCTGCGGTTTTTTTCTTTAGTTAGCTCAACTTTCTTCAAAGGAGATGCCAAGTCACATTCTGACACGCCATCATGCTATTGGCAGTTTTAGAGCTAGAGACAAGCCGTGTTCCTGTTGGAGACCTAGTGCAGCCTTCCGTTTCTGATCAAGCTTGACCCCTGCAACAGCAGTTTATTGTGCAAGGTCAGCACACATCTGAGAAGCACATAGTGCACTCAGTATCTTCCACAGCGCAGACCCCACAGCATGGAAGGACTCATGATGTTTTTCCCTGCTGTTGTCACCAGGCATGTCTGACAGAACTGTGAGGACATCTTCCTTTTTCCAGTCTCAGTGTGTCAATATTAACTAATAGCCTTGATAGTCTTGACATGCTGCCTGTTGTTCCAAGACATAATCACCTGGGCCTCATGTAAGTCCTGTTTTGATTGGCACATGGAGAGATTACAATATGAAACACTATCAATCCAAACCAAGAGATTCCCCTACAGATGGCCCCAAAACTCTTCTAAAAAAACCACTTTGTGTGTGCTTTTGGAGGTGATTGTTGATGTGGTCTGCTCACATAATCTACACCAGTAGAGATGTTCAAGAATGCTGCCTGGGATGCACAGCAGTTCTGCACACCTGAACAGCATCACTTCTTTCCCTATAGCAAGTAGTAATCAACAGTCACTGCCACGAGTAGGTCCATAGTCTACTGGCCACTATACATGGAAGCATGAAAAGAAACTAAAGCCTGATAGAGACTAATAGGTTTGCTGAGCGAAAGTCTGGAATTTCAATTCCCAGTGAGAATTTGCTGGCAGGTATTTGATTTCTCTGCAACTTCTGAAAGTTCGAAAATGGTTCTTTCTCCACAATGAAAACTGGGATTTTGTTCTTGCCAATAAACTACAGCACTGTCTGGGGAGTCAGTGAGATAAGCGTTCTTCATACTTTGTGCCATTTACTCATTGCTGACACCAGCACACTTACCAGGCCAGACCTGCCGATTGCTTCCTTCCTGATGTTGAGGGCATGAGATCCAGACCACCCAGATTGCACCTGTGTTTTAGACATAGTGAAACAGTCTTATAAAATATCTGTCTTCCCTCAGCAATCAGTGGGGAGCGCAATCCAATGTGCATTGGAACACTATGGGTAAAACTTCTCCACCTCCGAACAGGTATTAGCAAAGCAACTCACTGGCATAGCCAGCCTTCTTCCAAGATGTAGGTATCCTTTCAGAGACCCACCAACTTCACATGTAGAGGATCACTACTGGGTCCTGGCATTTTGATGGACAGTAAGAAGAGCTCTAAGCATTAGAGAGGAAAAATTAAGAGCATTAGAATGGGATATGGATCATTACCGGTCCCTTCTTCCCATTGCCGGAATATAACTATTATGCAGCTAGAACCGCTCTGGCTTTGGTTCATGCTGAGGCGGTGCTGAGCTATGCAAGGCAGAACAGAGTGCATATCCATGCCTAATAATATTAGTTCTCCTCAATATCATTTAGAATCAAGCTGCTACTGTAATGTTGATACGCAACACAAGAGAGAGAAGGGAAGAGGGGAAGTTCCCTGCAGCTCTGATGGATGGGGACAAGTGACGTTAACGCTGTAAAGAAGCCTGCACCATTAATTCCTTGGAGTGTCCTGAAGACTGTTTTTTATGTGCATTTCCATGATGCCCACTGGTTTATCTGAGGACATGCAGTAGTACACTTTATTTAAGAGTAATGAATCACAGAGTGACAGGACATTCTCATGGTATTGTGGCATGGCACAACTGCATATCTGTTCTGAGGTTAATGAGTTCTTTCCTCTGAAAGCTTATACAGGTTTCAAGGGACATATCCCAGAGCAACGAACGCGGTTGTTTAATGACTGTAAAACTGGGTCCTTGTGTCATTGTCAGGACTATTTGAGATGTTCCACCAGTGTCTCTTCTAGATCTGTGTAGAAAGGATTTCTCAGGTTACCAAATGGTTCAATGGCGCATTTTGACTGCTTGAAGTCTTACCATATCTTTTTAGTATGCATTCACATAATTATTTTTCTGATTGCCTAGCATCCATCTCATTTAACTCTCTGAAAGTGTGTTTTCTCAGTTCTGCTAGCTCATATTCCCATTGCTCTCCTTCCCAGGAAAAAGTGTCCAGCCATGTTCCACTCTCCAGCTGACAGCACCTCATGAAATGCTTCTACTGCAAGGACATTGTTAACCAGAAAACAAAGGCTGGGGTTTACCCTTAGCAGCAAGGCACAGTGGATATTCTTGTCTGGTTTTGCAGGAGAAGGAAGACTTGATGATCTAAAATTGCTGAATTGAAGTTTTGTGTAGATTCTATAGGTGAGAAGCCCTGTAGACTCTCTTCTAACTTATAAACTCACCAGAAAAAACCAAGCTCTAGCTTACCTAGCTATGTGCCAGAAGAGTGTTTCTAAAGTCCAAGCAATATGGCTTTACCACCTGGTGACTGGCAGAACCTGCACGTATTATATGACTTTAGTGTTGGTCAGATGACGTCCAAGGATCTTAGCCCTTCCTGGTTCCTTGCGCTGTTCCTGTACCGTGATCCCCCAGGCAGAGTTATCCTAGGCACTTCACTACGTTCTGTGTCTGGAAAACAAAGTGACACTGCTGGGGTGGAAGTGCCTCCATGACATTTCAGCTGTACCTTCTCTGATGACAGCAGCTCAGGAAAATGTCAGCATGAGGCTGACAGCCTGTTACCTTCTGGCAGAAAACCCAGGATGCTTTGATCAGACTGCTGCTGGCTCGTCCGGTGTGGGTGTGCAGGAATAGAGGTGAGCTGAGAGCTTTTTCCCAGGAGCTATTTCATGAGGATCTAGCCACTGCAGAAATACATGTATAGGATGTATTACTTTCTTATTAGATTATTATTCTGTCTGATCAGACAGGATCTGATTAAACAGATTTTATTCCATCTGGTAATGACAGAAGAGCATTTCTTTTTAACTGAGTTCCTTGTTAAGCTCTGTGAGCAGTAATAAAAAAATAATTCCAGAAGAAAACTAACCGAATTGGATATTGTTATATGTAATAATACAGATATTATGATTTGGGGTGACTTCAGAGAGCAATTCAACTTCTGCAAGTACAATCTGTAGTTTTGGTCTACTAAGACTCTCCTAAAAATGCCTTTCATTTTTCCCTGGCATTTCATCTTCACCCTTAGTCTGTGCTCCTGCTTATTTCAGCCACCTCTGTTTATGAGCCAGCAATGGCTGTTTTTCTTCGACTCATCAAATTATGTTAGCTTACTTCAGAGAAATCTTTTTGAACTGCCTCTTTCATTTCTTTGTATTTTTATCTATTTTTTTCTGGCACGCTCTTAACGTCTTGGTCATTATAAATAATAAATAAGCAAATCATTATCAGTTACACATTACCTTATTCTCCCATTCTCCCTTGCATTGTTTTGTCTTGACTTATAATGGCCTGAGTTTTGCAATTGAGCTGTTTCTCTTTTATAAACCCTAAGATTTTGTTGTTTTTGTCAGACTTCTCAGAGTTTCTTCATTTCCTCTACGTGCTTCTAATCTTGCTCTAATGCTTCAGATGCAGATATTGCTGTTGTGAGATTATTTCCTAAATGATTCTTATACAGTGCTGTCAGAGGATGCCGCCATCAACACTGCTCAGATATTTCAACAAAAAACCCCTGCTTTGGCAAAAAGACTGTCTCATGAATCAGAGGGCTGTGTCCATTTCATGTGTGTCATATGGCTCTCAGAACAATGCTGTTGAGGTGAAGTGTTTGCATGGTGGGAACCTTCTTAAACTGCAGATGCCCCGCCTGTAGGTAGACACCAGGCTTTGTAAGAGCTTTTGTTACTTAAATAATCTTTAGAGCTGTTTTAAGCTTCCGGAAAGTGACTGTAATCACAGTATAACTTTGGTTTAAGTCAGCCATTCTCAAACCTTATTCTCTCTAGCCTTCTTGTGTCAGAACTTAGCTGGCAACATGTCAAATAAGTCAAGTGTTAGGGTCATCAATAACAGACTAGAATCACAGAATCACAGAATCATAGAATCATGGAATCATAGAATGATTTGGAAGGAACCATAAACATCATCTAGTTCCAATCCCCCGGCCATGGGCAGGGACGCTTTCCACTAGACCTGCTTGCTCAAAGACCCATCCAGTCTGGCCTTGAACACCTCCAGGGATGGGGCCTCCACAACTTCTCTGAGCAACCTGTTTCAGTGTCTCATCACCCTCAGAGTAAAGAATTTCTTCCTGATATCTAATCTAAATCTACCGTCTTTCAGTTAAAAACTGTTACCCCTTGTCCTATCGCTGCTCTCCCTGATAAGGAGTCCCTCCCCATCTTTTCTGTAGGCCCCTTCTCTTCTCCAGGCTGAACAACCCCAACACTGTCAGCCTGTCCTCACAGCAGAGGTGCTCCAGCCTTCTGATCATCTTCATGGCCCTCCTCTGGACCCACTCCAACAGGTCCATGTCCTTCTTATGTTGGGGGCTCCAGAGCTGGACACAGCAATCCAGGTGAGGTCTCACGAGAGCAGAGCAGAGGGGCAGAATCACCTCCCTTGACCTGCTGGCCATGCTGCTTTTGATGCAGCCCAGGATGAGGTTGGCTTTTTGAGCTGTGAGCGCACATTTCCGCCTCAAGTTGAGCTTCTCATCAACCAGCCCCCCCCCAAAGCCTTCTAGTCAGTGCTGCTCTCCATCCATTCTCCGCCCAGCCTGCATTTGTGCCTGGGATTGCCATGACCCAGGTGCAGGACCTTGCACTTGGCCTTGTTGAATTTCATGAGGTTTGCATGGGCCCACCTTTCAAGCCTGTCAAGGTCCCTCTAGATGGCATCCCTTCCCTCCAGCATGTCAACCTTTCCACACAGCTTGGGGTCATTGGCAAACTTGCTGAAGGTGCACTCAATCCCACTGTCCGTGTCATGGACAAAGATGTCAAACAGCACTGGTCCCGATACTGACCCCTGAGGAACACCACTCACCACTGATCACTGCTTGAATGTTGAGCCATTGGCCGCAACTGTTTGAGTGCAGCCATCCATCCAATGCCATATGATACCAAACTGCTCCTTCCTTAAAGGGGAGTAAGAGCTACTTACAAAGAGCTCTTCATTTAGCTATTGCTGTGGAACCATGCTCTAAATCCATGGTAAGTCGTAAGTTGTGACCATCTGTTGTGACGCAAAAAGTGTGGCATAAACTGCACAGAGGTATTTTGTTCATCAGCTTACGTGTTGCTTAAAATTTTAGGAAGTTGTAACTAATCCATTAGTAACTTTTGGTGATGTTACTTTTCTCTATGATAGTTAGAACGTAAAATTTCAAGGGAAGAGTGAAGTTTGACATAAAAAACACTGGCAGTTTTCAAGAACCATCTGTCTGAAAATACATTTCTCCTTTGAAGTGTTCTAGGGATTAGGAAGAAAGATTATTAGTAACAAGGAAAAGTACTTTTTACAGATAGAAATGCTTTAGGGTAACTGTAGAGGGTAGCAGTAGAGCTACAGCAGGAGAGTGCCTGGTGACTTATGTTGCACAGTCTGTTTATGGGACAGGCTCCACCAGCCTGTGCACCGACATTTCGTGCTTTCGCAGCAGAGCCAGAGGACAGTGAGACAGAAATCAGGAGCAGCAGATGAGTCATCTTGGTGTTCCCCATTGTGGAAAATCCTCTTCCTGAACTTGTTTCTTCATTTGCTGCATCCACGATACACAGGCAGTCGCCTGGTTAGGTTAAACTTTGGGAAAGGAGGTTGGTATGACAGTGTCAGGGAGAAAATAAAGTGTGGAGCTTGTGAAGATTCTCCTTTATTTCCAGTTGCTTTTATAATTTTGGGTAGAGGACTTTTTTTTTCCAGTGGGTAGCCTTTTCATATGAATCTGATGGTTTTCATATTGCAAAATTTTAGAGGGGGTTTCCACAGAGAGAGGATATGAAGATGAAAGAGGAAGAATTTCTACAGTAAGAGGTTTTATTAAAAAATACGGCTGAAGGATTGTTTATCACATCCTTGAGTAAGCATTAGTGGTGTACTGCAGAAGATGTGTCACTGGATTTACTTAGCATACAATACTTTTGCCAAGCAGGGTATGAAATGAAAGCAGCATGTATTTTTATGCCACTATTTAATATAATAAAAAGGCTCTACGTTACCATAGTGGCTTTTTATTGTCTTGTTCAATAGACTAATTCAATTTATTGCCACGGAGTATAAGAATTTACACTGTGTTTTATGCAACTATAGCATGTTTTGGGTAACACAAAGCAGCCTTCCCAAGTATTCAAGAGATATCATGAATGAAAGAACTGGCATACAAGGCAAATGTCTTCTAGTCTGTCTCCTGCCCCCTTCTTTCCTCTGAAACATTCATCATCTCCCTCCTTGCTTGCCAGGATCTAAAAGCAGGCAGCTACTTTCTTGCTAGCACTAAGGCAGACCACTGAGAACCACCACCATGTCTTTCCTCGGCAGAGAGAAAATCATTTCACCTGGAGTCCAACTTTCCGCTCTTCTGCTGTGTGCAGGTCTGGTGCTTCACAAGTGACATTCACTGGCTTGTATGCTTCAGTGCTCCAGTGTGGTTTTCCATAAATGATGATATACATCTACTTGAAGTGGGAGAGCCTCTGCAGGTGGGGATGCCATCTCAGTCCTCAGTGGGTCAGAAACTGGGACATAAGGGGAGTGCTTGAGGGTCTAAAGTGGGGAAAGACAGCTAAGAAGCACAAGAAAGAAGAACAAGATTACCAACAAATTGATTTCACTGAGTGCACAATGAATGTATTTGCTGAGGACTTCACATCTTTTTGGAGAGAAGTTCCTGAGACTGGTTGGGATCACACTGCATGAATCCTTTCAAGAGTCCAGGTAGAAGCTGTGGATTCTAAAAATTCAGAATTGGGGTGCTCAGTGCACCTGATTATATGCTGTCAGACTTTTTCACTTTCTTCTGAGAACTCCCAAGAGTTTGTATTATCTATCTGTTCAACAGAAGAAGTCCTCCTACAACCGAGGAACAGGTGAAGCAGTTCACTGGCAGCTCCTTGCCTTGCCTTTTGTTCTGTTAAAATAATGACAGGGAGTAGATGACCATGATCAATTACACTCATCAGTGACAACATTTAGAAATTACATTTTTTGCTATTAACTTGTTATTACATTGTATGGTTTTGGTGATGCAGCTCTTTCATCTTGTGCAACATCAGCATCTTCCTCCTGAGCTATGGCTCCTTCCTGACCTTTGATTGTCAGTCTGGTCACAAAATTGTCAGCTGATGAACAAAATATCTCTGCACAACTTATGTCACACATGGATTTAGTACGTCGCTCCTCACCAACAGCTGAAAACAGTGTAGTAAAGAAGTAATGAAGAAATTGTGGGTTTTGCTGGCCATTTGTGGCTCTGCTGGCTTTTTATTAAAATTATTTTTTCATGTTTCTGTGGGTTTAGTTGTGTCTGATACTTATTCTTTGTGTACCAATGCCACGGTTCCATCTGGGATAGAGATGACTTTGTTACTAGCAGCTGGTATAGTGCTACATTTTGGATTTAGGATCAGAAATGGTGTTGATAGCACACTGGTGGTTTTGGTTATTGCTAAGTCAAGGCCTTTTCTGCTTCTCATATGGCTCCACTAGTGAGTAAGCTGTGAGTGCACAGAAAGCTGGGAGAACACACAGCCGGGACAGCTGACCCCAACTGGCCAAAGGGATATCCCATACCATATGATGTCATGCTTAGTATATAAAGCTGGGGGAAGAAGAAGGAAGGGAGGGGACATTTGGAGTCATGGAGTGGTGATGTTTATCTTCCCAAGTAACTGTTATACGTGATGGAGCCCTGCTTTCCTGGAGATGGATGAACACCTGCCTTCCATGGGAAGCAGTGAATGAATTCCTTGTTTTGCTTTGCTTGTGTTCATGGCTTTTGCTTCACTTTACCTCAACCTGTGAGTTTTCTCACTTTTACACTTCTGATTCTCTCCACCATCCCCCCAGGAGAGAAGAGAGTGAGCGACTGCGTGGTCCTGGCTGCTGGTTAGGGTTAAACCATGACAAACAATCATTGCTATAAATGCTGCCTTCCTGCAGCATTTTCTGCAATGTTTTCATAGCTGCTCCATGGCTCACGGTGGCACTCAAAACCACAAACTGGAGTTTATATGATAAAAGGCAGGAACTGTAGTGTGTTTTTATGTTTAGGATTGCAGAGCTAAAAATAAAGGGGCAGTTGTGAAAACTGCTGTTCAGAACAAGGATACTGTAATGTATGTGAATCCTAGACTTGGGGACTGATCCCTTCATAGCAAAGAGCCACCCTGAAACTCAGGGTACCTGGATAACCAGGACAAGGGATTCAGGCTCAAACAGTGAAAATACAGGACAAATTAAAACCTAAATCTTGCATTCTGGACAGAGTAAGTGAAGTGAACAATTTCATTATCCGTGGATACGAAGTTGGTCTGTCTTTAACCCACACACACTCTGCAAGTGTGCCATCCCCACACCATTGTCTCCGTGACCTCTTACAGATCACTTTCTTTGGCTCATAATCCTGTAGCTGCAAAGAAAATTATCTTCAACTATTACAGACAGGAAAATGGGGACTGTAAATTGTAATGAGCTTCCTGCTATGTATGGGTTGGGCAGCTTGAGCCATCTAAGGCAAATGGCACCACTTGATCATCCTTTCTTTTTCCCCACCAAAATCTGTTAGTGCTCAGAATGCCAGTGTTTGAGCGGAGAAGAACAAAAAAAAGAAAAGGAAGGGGAGTGTGCCTTTGTTTCCTCCTAATGGATCTGTTCCTTTCTGCTTGCTTACAGTGAGGGGCATGCCCATCTGACAGAATTATCAATATGACCTTTCTCTATAAGCAGGCGGAAGGAAAAGGTATGTCAAAAGGAAATGGAGACTTTTTTCCATTTAAGCGCTGCTGTTCTGCATGCTAGCAGATATGAATTTTAAAAAGATATGCCCCTTTTGCAGTTTCCCTGTGAGTGGGCTCACATCACCCTCAGCACTGTTTAAAAGGATATGCCTGAGTTAGGTAGAAACCAGGCAGCTGTGCCATCACTGGAGTTGTGACAGCAGTAAGCACATGCGGTTTTGATGGCAACAATCCTCTTGGTCTGCCTGTAGCTTTCTGTTATCCAACTAACTTAGGAAGTCAGGTGTACAAGTGGGATTTTGGGTTTGTTTTGTTTGCCTTGTCTTTGTATGCAGTACTTCCAGCAGAGAACAACAACGGAAGATACATTTAGTAGTTTGATATTCTTTTCCTTCCGAATGTCTGGGGATTTTCCCAGTGTTTATTCGATGGCATTAAAAATGAATGGGATGACTAAATGGTTTACAATTTTACATATTCAGTTAACATGAAAGCAATTACTAATGTGTATAATTATCTCTAGAATTACTTGGATCATGCAAATGGCATTCAAACCAACCATTTTTAACTGTTTTCCAGGGAATGTGTCATTACATAATTCATAGTAAGAATAGTACCCTACAATTTGAGCTCAATATTATTGCCCTTTCAGAATTTACTTCTCAGATTATCCTCCTGGAGAGTGATGGCTTTCTATTTTAATCAGTTTTTAGACTCCTTCCAGATCTCAGCGGGGGACTGGATATTGAATACTGCTTATCTCTATCACTTTAATGTGAGTCTTAGATGTAACAACACTGGGATTAATGCTCAATCCATTATCCTCTGAATTAAGGGGACCGTACTGAGATCAGTGAGTGCTTTGACTTTACATGACTGAGCCCTAGTCAGTGAGAGAAGGTACAGAAAAAGTAGTAAACATAAAAAAAATAAAAAGGACCTTAAATTAAAATGCAGGAAAGATTAATCAGTGGTGAAGGCCAAGAGGCAGAGAGGAGTGTTGTTCATGGGCAGGGTTAAAAAAAGTGACTTTTGGGTGGAAGAAGGAATGGGGATGAGGTACAATCTGGATTGTACTGCAAGCACTAGAATTAAGTTCTACTCGAAGCCTTGGTGGATTTTTTTGCTGGTGTAATTTTTAATAACTGTGAGAAGAAGCTGAAGCGCAAACTTCACTTCCTTTTCTATGCTTTCGCTCATTGCAATGGTTTATAATAAAGGTTGTTTGGTTGTGGCTGTGAGGAAGAAGCACCACACACGCAAATTTCAGCTACATCTAATTTTCTGGCAATGAGGGGGGCAGGGGTCTCACCGACAAGGGGTGTGTGGTGGGCTGACCCAGGCCAGCAGATGAGCACCCACACAACTGCCCTCTCAGTCCCTCCGCACCCAGCAGGACAGGGCAGAGAATAGGAAGCAAAATTCGTAAGTTGAGACATGCACAGTTTAATAGGTGAAGGAAAGAGAAAAAAGCAAACAACAAGCAGGAAATCACTTATCATCTCTCACAAGTCGATTGATGCCCAGCCAGTCCCTGAGTAACTGCCACCAAATAAGACAATGTCTCTTTTTCTTCTTCTGCCTCGGTTTGCTTTGCCAAGCACAACGTGATATGGTATGGAATATCCCTTTGGCCAGTTTAGGTGTATCCCAACTGTATCCCCTCCCAGTGTCTTGCCCACCCACAGCCTACTCACTGCGGGGCAGAGTGGGAAAGAGAGAAAGCCTTGATGTTGTGCAGGCATCAAACAGTAGTCAAAACACTGTATTTTCTTAGTACTGTTTTAGCCACAAATCCAGCAAACCGCACCATAAGGACTGCTGTGAAGAAAGTTCACTCCACCCCAGCCAGACCCACTGTAGCATTGCAATGCCACGGTACCCAAGCAAGACAAGCAGAGCATGTCCAGTGACAGCCAACAGTCAGTGGTTACCAGACAACTGTGAAAGGCAACACAGCTTCAGCATCATGCCAGGAAGCCAAGTCAGTGGGTCAGGGTTATTCCAGCAAGGTACACAGCCAGGCACAGGTAAAAAGTGTTGGGCAAAAGCCAAGGGCAAGGCCACCAAGGCATGATTTGTACCTTAGCTGAGCACATACATGTAATTTCTCTTTTCCTCTCCCAAACTTGCACAAAATTGTGCTGGACTGCTAGATTATGGAGCAGACTCACAAGCAATACTAGATGACTCTGATCTTTACCAGGTAAGTCATCTTGGAAACACCACTCAGTGCGAATAGGTTGTGACGCAGGACACTTCTTCAAGTAACAGGTTTTTTATTTAGCCGCAGGAGTCCAGTAACTAGCAGGGAAAAGCAATGTACTTGTTGCCCCACCTACAGCTTTGCCAGTTTTCCTAAAGACTTTGGTAGATCCAAATTACCCCAACTCTTTCTGGTGGCAGCGGTACAAATGTCTTCTCTGCAGGCCCTGCCTCTCGCCTTGTTTTTCTCAAAACCTTCCTGAAGTACCAGAGCTTTATTTAAGCTTTTTCACCATGAGGGGTCCTGGGTCTCTTATCAGCTACATATGCTGCACCCTGCCTGGAGAAGGATTGGAAAAGCTCCTGGTTTGGGAGCTATTCACCTGTTTTAGAATCTGTCCCTTTGCATTTCATCTCTGTTGTATTGTATTGTACCTCTAGCTGTCATCTTCTAAAATCATGGGCTGAGCAGACTGCATTGCATGAACAGGAGTGGACCTGGTAACACTAGAGGAACCATATGGGCAGAATTTTTAGAAGACTTCAGGATTTGCTCCTTGTCCCCTGGATACCTCCCACTTTTTAAAAGAGGCAGAAAGGATCCGGGAACCATCGAGGGTTTTCAACAAAGCTCTTTCATTCAAAGAAATACCATCAATCTGAGGCATTACTAGCGTTACTTTATAGGTGTAACTATTTAACCCTTCCAAATCAAGATTTGACCTGTTTGAATCAAGGCGTCATAGCACGTCTGTATCAAAGATTGCAGGAATAGAAATTATGGCACTCTATGGGGCTATAAAAGAGGAAGCATACCCTTGTGCGAGTCCTGGGATTCTGGGGTGGGAGAAATCTGGCCTCAAGCTGTTGGGGTACAGCAAACGACAGTGGGGCCTTAGGCAGAAGGGTTAGAGACCTTCTGCACTGAGCAGAACAGGCAGATTGCAATCATGAAAAAACCCTTTTATATAGCGAAGATAAAACAGAGATTCCCAGAATGGATGTGGTTCCCAGAGAATATAATCCATCTAATGGAGAAAATATATACTCCAGCACAAGTCTCTATACACATAGATGAGCATATGTTGAACTGATTAAACACAGTTCAGTTAGTTTACTCTAGTTTTGCTTTGTTACATGTGCAAATGGAAAAAATATGGCATCTGATAATAAATCAGTAGGCAACTGAAAGTGACCAGACATCAAAGGTTTTTTGAAGGCTGATAAAATATTTCCCTCTTCTAGAGAACCGCTGATCCTTCAGTAAAGGACCAGACCCCTCGGTTTGAATTCCAGATCCAGTTATGGGACCACAGCAACTTGTATTTCTTTGGCCACAATGGACCTAAGGGATAACAGACACAGATCCAGTCCTGACAGGAGAGTGACATAAGACAGAAGTTTTGAAACCTGTGGTGTGTTCCACTCTCACTCACTCTCAGTGTGTAATTACCACAATTCAGTGAGCTGTTTGTGGTTTTGGAATGAAACAAGTGAAGGCAAAATAGTGAGAATGATAAATGTTTTCATAGAATTTAATTTAAGATACACTTTGCATAAGTGAAGAACAGAAGAATTCTGCTGATATATGCTACTACAATATTTCATTCATGCCCTGTTTCATGCCTTGAATACTTTTTATTTGAATAGAGTTTGTGTCCTTGCTATCCAAAATCACTAGTACAAAAATCCTGTAAAGGAATTTCTTCCCTCTCTTCCCTTCACTATCACAATTACCAGAAGGAGTTGTTAGACCTTCAGAGTGGGCAACTTATTGGCCCCAGTTGGTTGTTGTTACTGAGACACTTTGAGGAAAAAATAGAAAGGAATGGATACTTGTGCTGTAATTGTTAGAGGGGGACAGCTGAGGAAAATCTTAATGAAGCTTCAGAGCATGACTCTTAGGTCAGAGACTAGAGTAAGACTCATGTGTCTGCCTTCAAGAGAGAAGATAAAAAACCAGTAGCTTCTGCAAAATGGATCTTACTGGTCTGCAAAAGACAAACAACACTACAGGACTATACAGCCATGCCAAAACCTCAGCAGTCTCCGTAGCTTCAGCAAAATCCTGACATGGTTTTGTTTCTGCCAAAAGCCAGTATTGACACACTGCACCTGGATTCCCTGGCAGTCCACAGTTCAGTGGGCTATTCCTGCTATGAAGCACAACATATCCAAGCAGCACATTGTTGTTAAAGCTAAAAAAATTTCGTTGTAAGGGAGTAGTTTATGGTCTTTATCCAGGTGGCAGTTTTGGATGTAATATATTCTGAATACATGATGAGGCATAAAGCACACTAATGTTACCAGGATGAAGAAGAAACTCTTTGCTTGGGCCCTGAATTCCACGTGGGAGTTGATGTCAGGCCAGTATTTCACAGCCAGTCTATACATCACAGACAACTGGATTACCGTGAGCACAGCACACACTGCCACCAAAATCCCAGCCAAGCAGTAGTTTGCGATCACCACGGGCACCTCCTGGATCTCCTTGTGGAACTGAAAGCATTCAGAGGATTGGTATGGCTTGAAAGTGCCATAGTACGACAGAAAAACAGGCGTGATCACCAGCGCTCCCACCAGCCAGACGCCAGCCACCCAGGTTGTAGTGTAGCACTTCCTAAACTCGAGTCGTAAGAGGCGTATTATGATGATAGCCACGTAAAATGCAAAGGTGGTGTACATGTGGAGGTAGATGATGGCGCTCACTAGCTTGCAGGCGAACATCCCGAATTTCCATTCCCGTAAAATGTAATAGCTGAGGCGGAAGGGAATGCTGAGTAGCATAAAGGCGTGCAGCACCAGGAGACTGATGATGATAATGGTCATCACAGATTGTGATCTCCTTTGACACAGCTGACGGGACATCATGATGACCCCGAGGGTGCCGCCAGCCAGGTTGAGGATGTACAGGGCTATGAGAACGGTGCGGAGTCTGTCTGAGGTGTCTGTCAGCGTCTCGTTGGAGCAATAGTTCTGCTGGGACACACTGCTATTAGGCATCCTTCTAAGTGCCTCTTTTGAAGGTTACTGAAAGTGAAAAATGGGAATTTTTAAGATAAACTCATTTTCTTTGTTGCTTCCTTTATTGTTAACTATGGAATGTCACAGATTCATGAAGGGACACTTTACTGAATTGTGTTTGAAATGGTGTCATCCCATGTAGTATACAACTTTATAACATTTGCTGTACTGTACATGATAACAATAACCCATGCCTTTCAGTGTCAAAACCATATTTTATATAATTATGAATGTCTTTAATTTACTAAACTGCGCTCTTGGATTTTTTTTCAATTATTTGCCTCTAGATTCAGCCACTTGAAATAGCCAAGACACTGTCAGTTTGTAAATTATACAAGTTTAATCTGCACTCATGATACAAAAATGGGGAAAATACTGAAAAGTGAGGAGGTTGTACCTATAATTTGTGGATACTTTATGAAGACATCTGAGCCATCTTTTTAGTATCTTGCTGGATGGGTGCAAGAAACCCATAAGGCAGCAACAGTTTCAGTTTCTAGATGCATAGAGAATAGTGAAAAATAAAGATCTGCAGATGAAAATTCAATTTCTTCTTGCTTCAGGTCCAGGTCACTTTGCTACAAAATTTCACTACTATGAAAAGTGAAGAAAAGCTAAAAATTAATTTAGGGACAATCTTCTGAAAGATATAATCCTATTGTCACTTGTTGAATATAGCCAGATACAGCTGCATTCTTATTTAGACTCAAGGCAAAAGGTGGACTGTTCAGTTGTTTGCGTTTGCACATGATTTTCTGTACAACTGTATGCGGATAGCAGGCAGGGTACAGGCATGCTTTCCTAATGAAATCTGTCCTTACCTTACAAGGAGTTTCAAAAGAGCTCTTAAAAATGCCGTGTCTTCTCTCTCTGATTCCTCCGAAGTTCGGAATCAACAAACGTGTTTTAATCAGCAATTCTTAATTCTGTTGCACTCAACTGTAAAATGATAGAATGCAACTGCAAAAAAATTCCAGAGAAACTTCTTATTTATGAAGCATCAGGCAAAACATCTTTAGAAGTCCATTGGAGCGTTGTGTCCAAGACTGATATAGACCTTTCTGTTCATTCCCTTTTAAAATGTATGATCTTACAAGCATTTAAATGGTTAAAATTGTATGTCCACCTAGTATTCCTGAGACCAACATGAGAAATTTGTTTTCCCAGAAACTTTGCTACAAGAAAAGTTTTACAAGCTTTAAGAAGATGACTTTCTGCTCTTGACACAAATTCATTTTCCAATTTACATTGTTAGTATTTCAAACTGGCTTTAAGAAGGTAGAAGCCTGCTGTTATAAACAGCATAATTACAGCCTGGATGCCAACATTTTATATTACTCAGAAATAGACTTTTTTTTCACTATTTATAGAAATAAAATACCTGTTACCTTGTAATCTCTTGTTTTTGTGACTTCCCCCTTCTTTGACATTTCATGCATCCATAGCATACGACATATACAACCAGTGTGAAAAAAGAGCCCTTGGTGTTACTGTTTGACCAAGAACGGTTGAGGGTTTTCTCAGCCCACATACAGGAAGCACAAGCCTTTTTTCTTGCTTCACTACGATAGCAATCGCATGCATTCAACATATAATATCATTTTTTTTTCATGCAGAGAGTATCACTGAACAGCTGCTGAGCTGTCAGAGGCCATCATTGTGCTAGGACAGACCCACGTGTCAGGACTACCTCTGCCTACAATTTGGTCAGTCTTAAAACTCATATGGGCAGTGATTCCCTGAGCTGTATAACTACTACAATTTATTAGGTTTTGCTACTAAGCAGGTAAGAAGTCCCACTGATCAAGTGAAGAAATATGCAGCTGAGCAGATGATTTTTCATTATAAATGCACTTTTCCCCTGAACTTGTTTTATGTTTAATAATTAAGCTGAATGTGCCAGAATAACAAAGTGTTTAGCAGAGTTAACAAAAAATTTCAGTGTAACATGCTATTAGACCTTCAGGAATTCAGAGATTATTCATTGTTTAAATATTGTAAGTAAAATAAGCTTCAGACATACATGAAAAGTGACTTAAGAGTTCCTGTTGCTAAAAAAAAGAGCAGTGGCACTTCAAGATTACGCCTGAACTGCAGGCAAACCATATCACTAGTATAAAATAGCTCGCTAAAAAGAGGAGTCATGGCTCCTCTAGCGAAATTAAAAAACAGTTTCTTGGCTGTAAATTAAACAGAAAAATGTTAGCCCAGCTTATTTTCAATTAGAGTTCTAGACCACAGTCAGAGTCATCAGTACTCAAATACAAAAGGACAACACACATGGTTTTGTGAGCAATAACATAAAAATAACATCCAACATGGCTGAGCTAGCATTGCTCCTGCCATCACGCTGTCATCCTCTGGTCTGGATGTGAGGATGATTCCTTCTGAGAGGCTTCTCTCCTGTTATTAAGTACAGTCATTAAGAAGAACAAGACATGAAAGAGAACTATTACAAGTAAATAAATACAAAGACTTAAAAAAAAACTAAGGGCACTAAAAGTCAGGGAGAGAAACAGAAAGGGTTGTGAGGGTGTGCAAGAATGTGGAGACAGCAGTCTGCCAGACATTCTCAGGATAAACTTTGAAAGCTTTGAGGGAGCAGTTACCATCTCATCTAGACCAAGGTTCAGAACAGGAGGGATGCCCATTTTGGAGAGTGCATATTCTCGTGGGCTTGGGGCAAGAGAGATGTGCAATTGCTCTAGTAGACAGAGCACTGAAGAAAAACAGCTATGTGAATAATGGTACTCACCAGGTGTGGTTCCAGCATCACTTAATCCCACATAAGGACAGGCTGCTGCCTGACATGGTAGCAATGGTGTTTGGACGGCAAAATGATCAGCTGCTTCTGCCGACTACACCCAGGAAGGTAGGAAACAGCCTGGGTGTCAGATGGTTTCGATGGGTTAGAGTGATCACGTAACTACATCCACAGCCTCTGAGTAAAGCAGGAAAATGCCCACAGCCTTCTGCTCTGCCTACAGGACCTGCAGTGATCCACAAAGCTTGAACCACCTCATAGTAACACAGAAGAGACATGAAGAAATTGCATTCCCGAAATGGCTGCTGTGTGACAGCTGGCGCTCCAGACAGAGCCAAAGCAGGCTATGAGATCAAGAGCAGAGCTTTGTGCACTCTGTTACCTTGTTGAGTCCAGTTTGACCGCTTTGGATGTAAAGTGACGCCAAAAACCCGGCAAAGGTGTTGCAAAGATAATTCTCTTGTCACGTGGGGGAGAGCACTGTTGGCTGGCACCAAAACTGCTGGGGGTCAGAAACTGAACTTCTCAATTGATGCTTCATACCTGTGAATTGCTTTGTCCTCAAAATGTTCCTTGAAGGTGTATGTTGAATCTTTCCTCTTCATGTTCTTCTGTAAAAAAAAGCAAAAACACAAAAACACAAAAACAAACAAACAAACAAAAAACCCAAAAACAAACAAACAAACAAAAAAACCCACAAAAAAAACCCAACCAAAAAAACCCACTTGATTCAACTCTGTAATCTAGGTCTTCAGTTTTAGGTAAGTTTCTCACTTAAGCACAAAAGGAAATTGAGTCATAGCAGTCTGTTCAAATGAACTTTCAGGTCTTGCTTTTACTTCTTACTTAGTCAGCACACAGTTTGCCTTGACCTGTGGTGAGAATAAATGTTGAAAGAGAAATGCATACATACACATCAGAGATCCAGGTCAAGACTAGCATCACAATAGATTTTAAGGAAGGAAAGAACTGGGCATGTCTGGTTCAACACTGAGGGGAACAGAAGACAAAGAAGAAAGGTGAAGTTTTAAATTATTAAGAAGAGAAAATGAAACAGAAGCAGCAATAGCTGAGAGAAGAGGAACAAAGCCTGTTGGATATTCAGAGATGAGATGAGTCTCTGTGGAAGTGTCATTGAATGTGGCTATGCATGGGTGTAGTAGAGTTCCTTTAAGCAGGGGCTAGAACCACAGTATAAATCTAAATTCTTGATTTAATAAATTCCAATAATTTATTAATATTAAACCTTCTATTGCTAGTTACTCATAAGAATTGAGCTACACATAGGCCAGCGTCATAAACAACAGTAAGATAGGGAAAACTCGTGCTACATTTTAACATACTGCTTTTTCAGAGATTGCAGATGCAATCACAATTCTTACTGTCTCACTCCTACTCTGTTAAACACGAGTCACAGGTACTGGAAAGTGAGCAAATAATACTCCATGGTTAGTGAATCTGCAGGATAATCCCTTTAATTTGCCAATCCCACCCACCCACACAGATTTGCTGAGAGGTTTGTCAGGCTTTGTTTGCCACGTGAGGCTCTCATGAACCCTCTTCTCAAGGTCGTCAAGGTCCCTCTGCATGGCATCCCATCCCTCAGATGCGTCAAGCACACCACTCAGCTTGATGTCATCCACAAACTTGTGGAGGGTGCACTTGATTCCCCTGCCTATGTTATTGATGAAGATACTGAGCAGTACTGGTCCCAATATAAACTCCTGAGGGACCCTACTTGGCACCAGTCTCCATCTGGACATTGAGCTGTTGACCACTATCCTCTGGATGTGACCGTCCGACCAATTCCTCATCCACCAAGCAGACCACCCATCAAATCCATACCTCTCCAATTTAGGGAGAAGGATGTTTTGTGGGGAACTGTGTCAAAGACCTGACAGAAGTCCAAATAAATGACATTCGTAGCCCTTCCCTTGTCCACTGATGTAGCCACTTCATCATAGAAGGTCACTAGGTTGGTCAGGCAGGACTTGTCATTGGTGAAGCCATGCTGGCTGTCCCAAATCACCTCCCTGTCCTCCATGTGCCTTTAGCATAGTTTCAAGGAGGATCTGTTCCATGATCTCCCCAGGCACAGAGGTGAGGCTGACAGGACAGTAGCTCCCAGGGTCCTCCTTTTTACCCTTTTAAAAAATGGGTGCAATGTTTCCCTTTTACTAGTCACTGGGGACTTCACCTGACTGCCATGACTTTTCAAATGTCATGGAGAGTGGCTTGGCAACTACATCAGCCAATTCCTCCAGGACTCTGGGATGCATCTCATCAGGTCCCATAGACTTCTGTATGTTCAGGTTCCTCAGGTGGTCACGAACTTGATCTTCTCTTACAGTGGGAGTGACACTGCTCCCCCAGTCCCTGCCTTGCGGTCCATACACTCAGAGGTGTGGGGAGGCAGGTTGCCAGTGAAGACTGAGGCAAAAAAGTTGTTGAATACCTCAGCTTTCTCCTTGTCCATTGTTACCAGTTTGCCAGTCTTGCTCATCAGGTGGGTATGCCCTCTTTGACCTTCCTTTTCTGGTTGAGGTGCCTGTAGAAGCCCTTATTATTATTCTTTGCACCCCTTGTCAAGTTCAGCTACAGCTGCAACTTGGCCTTCCTGATGCCATCCCTACACAACCGAGCAGTATCCCTATAGTCTTCCCAGAGTACCTGTCCCTGCTTCCACTGCCTGAGCATCTCTTTCTTGCCCTTTAGTTTGCGTAGCAAGTCTCAACTCAGCCATGCCGGTCTCTTGCCCTCCTTTCCTGATTTCTTACACCTGAGGACTGAGAGCTCTTGTGCTGTAAGGAAATCATACTTAAAGATCTGCCAGCTCTGTTCTGCTCCCTTGCCCCTGAGGGCAGTTTCCCAGGGGGTCCTATTCACTAAGTCCTTGAAAAGCTGGAATTTTGCTTTCCTAAAATTCAGGGACCTGACTTTCCTCTTCCCCTGACACATATCCCTCAGGATTGCAAACTCCACCAGTGCATGATCACTGCAGCCCAGACTGCCTCCAATCTTGATGTCACCAATTAGCTAACTTGCATAGGTGACCATCAGGTCCAATATTGCATCTCCTCTGGTGGGGCTGTCTATTACGTGGCTTAAGAAGTTATTTTTGATGAACTAGAGGAGTGTCCTGGAGTGCCTACAGCTCACCATACTACTTTTCCAGTGGATGTCAGGTCAACTGAAGTCCCCCAGCAGGATGAGAGACTCTGAGTATGATACCTCTTGTAGCTGGAGTAAGAAGGCTTTGTCAATAGGCTCCCCTTGATTGGGAGGCCTGTATTAGACACCAACCACACAGTTCCCTTTGTTACCTCGGTCTCTTATTCTTACCCATAGGCTTTCAACCTGCTTATGGCTGTTCTTCAGAGACAGCTCTTCACACTCTACCCATTTCTTGATGTAGAGGGCAACGCCTCCGCCTCTCCTTCCTCACCTGAGCCTTCTGAACAGCCTGTAGCCATCGGTAGCTGCACTCCAGTCATGGGATTCATCCCACCAGGTTTCAGTAATGGCAACTAGGTTGTAGTTTTCCAGCAGCACGGTGAATTCCAGCTCCTCCTGCTTGTCACCTATGCTGCATGTGCTGGTGTAGAGGCACTTCAGCTGGGCTGTCAGCTGTCACCTTCTTAGGGGAAGAGAAGATGTAGAAACAGAGCAGAGGAACAGAAGAGGAACTCTGTACAAGTGCAAGTAACATATCATGGATTTCTGTGAAGGAATTTGGCAGAGTTTATCACAGGCAGGCTACGACTTGCCTTTTGAAACAAAATTGTTATTTCTTGTGTTTGGTGCAAGGAGATGAGATTCATTATTGCAAGTTCAGGAACTTGTCATTATTTTCCTGTGCTGGTACATACCAGTTTAGTAGTAAGCTAGAAGATTTATGAAATAGTTACGTCCTACTATTTGGTCTAGTCACCCTCCAACACCTGTAGAGGCAATTCAAGTTGTTGCTGCTTTAGGTTATTACAGAAAATTGATAACGCTGTCTTTAAATTGCTGTTGTACTTGGGAGCAGCTGCAGAGAATGACATCAGGGCCAAGGATCTGGCACTGAGAGCATAACCTTTTCCTGGTCCCAAATGCTTTCCTTTGTGTTTGAACACACTGCCACCAATCCTCCTCATCAGACTTTGTTTTCAGTCCCACAGCCTTTCTCAGAAATCTGCTTTTCTAGGGATAGCCCCACACAATGATGCTCTACCCTGTTTCTCATGTTATTCTGCTTGATAAATACAGTCACAGCCACAGAGGCCAAATTTGGTTTTGGTGATACTAGTATGCACAATCAACAAGCCTCTGCAGGAATTAGACCCCTGCAACGAATGTTTGCTTGACACAGAGTTAGGCAAGGCTTGACGTTTATTAAACTAAAAAGCAGTTGGAAAGAAAGCACATAAACCAATTAACTTACACAAGAAAACAGGAATCCTTGTTGCACTGTTAGCAGTTTTCAATGAGTTACAAGGAGGATAGAGGGTGTCCAAAACACAGAGGTGGTGCTTTCATGGTGGGGTGGGACGGTTGGGTTTGGGGTTGTTTTTTTGTTTTGGGCTGTTTTTCCAAATTCCCATTTATCTTAAACTCCCAGAGATAGTGCAACTGTGTGTTTGTGACCATCTCCCACAAAAATGAGCCTAACCTTTACTGAGGAAAGTTTCCCATTTTTCTAGAGTAAAGGCAAGTGCTCATGTTCTGGATGGAGTTGCAAAGAATGCACTAGAAGACAGGGACTAGGACTCTGAAAATAAAAAATGTTTGCATTTTTCAGGAAACTAGTTTATAATTTGTTTATAATTTGATGATTCTAGGGGCCTGTCACCCAGTCTCATTAAAACACTCATCCCAAAAAACACATCTACTCGAAAAACAGTGACAAGAGGATTTTGAACTATTGAGAACTTTAAGTATCAGATATCAGCTCTCTAGAGTCCAAACCCATGAACAAATGAGAAAAAAAATGGATTAACATTTATCCTTGTGGGGGGGAAGGGAATCAATATCAATAGTGTGAATTTTGAGATATAAAAGAAATTCAATATCAGTATGAAACAGAAGACCTAGAGCATCTCCAATAGTCAGTGGTAATATTTCATACTGTTCTCGGTGGTGAAAACCGGATTTCTTGTGAAAGTAGATTTTTTAGTTCCTATCACTAAACAGAAATTTGAATACAAAATCTACGCTGCAGGCTACCAGCCCTTTCCAATTTAATTTCCTGTGGGATTTCCAAAGACACCTAGAGAAGCAAGAGGGAGTTTGAAATTCGAATATTTCAGCTAGTGGATTCCACCACAGAAGCGGCTTTCTTCAAGTCCCTGAAAGAAAAGACAGGGGCAAGGCTTGGAAAACCTGCAGTGGGGTAAATCCACAAACAGAGAAAACTCCAAAGCTGAGGTCATTTGTGCAGTGGGCTAAGTCCTATATTTGCAAAAATCGACTCTCTCATCCTCAAAGCACCTTATCCATAGCATGGCCACCATTTGCAGAAGAAGATAAAACAGAGAAAAATGCAGTTGTGCAACACTCAATGATAGAAGTTGTTTAGGAAGGAAAGAGCTGTGCAGGCAAGAAGGGATCTGAAGGGATTTAAAAAGAGATGCTCATCATGTATTTAAAGTATACCTTCTCTCTCCCCTGCCTTGGAAAACGTTCTGTTGACTTCTTCAGAGATGCCAGTAGCAACCAGGAATGAACCTATGTGCTGCCCAGTCCATCACCAGCAGTTCCAGCAGGCCCACATGGTTCTTGGGCCAGAGTTGTCATTTTATATTCTAATCACAAATATCACTGGCATCGTCAGATCTGGAAACCCAACGGTTTAACAAAAGACTGACAAATTTACCCCTCCCCCCCAAGAAAAAGCACCTCTACTGTGGTCTCTGTGATTACACTGTCTCTAGGGCTTGGGTTTCTTCTAGATCCAAAGCACCCAGTTGTTCCTCTTTTCAGGAGGAGGTTGCAAACCTCTTAAATGACAGCAGTAATTACCTTAGCTGCTCTGACTTACAGCCAGGCCAACACTTCTGCTCCTTCTAGTTCTATGATGATGATAAGTAGTGACTAGTGACCACAGCTTCCTTACAGAAGGGCACTTCTTTATAGGAAACAAAAAATGGCCTTTAAGAGGAAAGTCATTTAAACAAATAAAGCAGGCTCTGTGCTTATTTACGTCTTACCCAGGTTTGCTGTTTCCTGAAATGTGAGGAACCATTACTTGACAGCCTGTCCCAAAGCAACTCAGAAAGGCTTTTTGCTCACTATATCAGATAATATCTTTAAAATTATATATATTGTACATACTACTAAATAATTCAGCCACATTCAGCATTTGGAAGATGAAATAACAATGTAATTTCTATTGCCTTTTTGCTAATTGGGAAATCTCTGTTCTTCCATTATACATGCTGTTTGCAGGAATTAAATAAAATGAATGCCACACCGTATGCCTGTTTATACCCCATGCTCTCAACACATTGCAGAAAGAATATGTACAACCAATCAAAATTCTCTTGTGCTGAAATGATCATGATCCTAAGTACCATCAAACTGTCTACATCAATTCATTCAATAGCTTTCACTGTTTCTTTGTTTTCTCAGTTTAAGGATTTGAGCAATTACTGTAATTGTAGGAACATCTCTACCCTAAAGCATAGATGGGCCATGCAGCTAATTAACATACTTTAAGCTAACTCTATGAAAATGAAATATGTGATAGGTTTCAAATGAACCGTTTAGCAGAGTCCTGTTGGACTTATCTTTCCATTGTAACAAAAATAGATTGTAGAACAATAGAACGGGATGGAGAGGAACATTTAAAATGAAGTGATTAACTTAATTGCTTTTCTTTCAACCACCAGCAGTTCTTAGAAGTGAAGGATGGTAGAAGTCTTTGTTAATGCAGAAGACACAGGGAGGAAATTATTTCTGCATATGCAACACAAAGTTACTTTATAAAATCTTGCACTCATCTACTGATCATTTTTGAATGACTGAAACTCAAATAAGTACAAAATGCCACAAGCTTGAAGCTTGAATATTTTGATGTATCAGTTGCCAGATGAAGAGAGGCACGGAGACAGGGAGTCAAGAATCAGTGACCAAATCCGTCCATTCCAAATATTGCCCCCCTGGAGGTGATCAGCAGCTTGGTTTCAGAGAGCTTCAGGGCTACCTCTAAAAGCAGAAGGGGGCCCTTAGGATTCAGCAGTTATCTCCCTTTGGGGGTGGATGCAGCTCTGCTTCTGGTGTTTTTTCTCTGCTTTCCATGGGAGCGTGCAGGGGTTACTGGGTGGACAGTGTTCCTGAGCTCCAACAATCCTCTCATGTCTCTGCTTCTGGCTTGGAAGTCTCTGAGCAAATAGGATGGAGAGGAGATTAAGAACCTGCTGCTCTTTATTAAAAAATATGGCAGGGCAGCATCCCCAGACCCGTGAAGAGCCTTAAATCCATGCAATGCAGCACAAATATAGCACTTGCTAGTGATGCACTCCTTTCCCAAAGAGCAGGGGGAAAGACTGAGGCCTGTGGATGGAGAGGATAGACTTCCAGAAACATCATAGCTCTCGAGCCCAACAGGAGGAAGCAAGCCCCCAAGATGCTTAGAGATTCAGGGGAATGCTAGGCCTAGAAACAGGGTGTAGAAAAGTTCGTAACATTATAGAGGACAACTGAGAAAAAGTTGCCAATTTAAAAAAGGAAAAGGTAAATCAAAAAAAAGTTTAATAGCATGGCTATGAAAAGTAAGGCTGCTGTTGCTCCATGAGGCAAGTGAAAGAAAGGAGAACTTTGCCTCTTTCACACCCTTGTACAGCAGGAGGCAGGATTTGACAGCACCCACGTGTGAGTGCTGCAAGTCTGAAAAGGCTTCTGTGGTAGTACTCATATGGAGGTTCATCCTCAGGGCAGATATACATTTTGGCAAGAATTAAAGAGAGAAGCTGATGTTCCTTTAATCATAGCTGGTGGGCTACTAACGTCTTTGCAAAGATGCCTAACTAATCTCCTATTGTGCAGTGACAGTGTGGTCAGACGGCTGCTCGTACAGACCTCCAGGACCTCAAGAGAGTGCGAACCTTTCTGTAGGGAACAGCAGTCATCTGGACTGCAAAATGATTGAAAGGGCCTGAAGTCCTTGCCCAGCTCCCATTTTAAATACCTGTGAGAAAAAAAGCGATTGCACTTCACAGAGGATGAGAGGACCGGCTCAAGCCAACTCAGATTTTATAAATCACAATGCTTTTAGATATGTTTCCTGTATACCTTTGAGATAAATAGAAGCCAAAAAACCAGCACAGGCATTTCACTTCCTTCTTACTACTACTCTTTTCTCACTCGGAGGTCCATCCCCTGTTCATATAAAAGTTCGTATAAAAGGTGGTACTGGCCTTAGTGTCCTACAGCTGCCTTTCAGGGGTGATGGGGCAGGTGGCTGTTTCCCCATGGTTATCACTGACCCACACTACAGATTTGTTTCCCAAAGTGTTTTCCTTGCAGGATAACTGCAGCCACCCACACTTGCATGAGAAGATTTTTCCATCATCCAAGTACAACCCTCCTTTACCTATTCCAACCACATGCAACATCCCTTCAGCAGCTACTTAATCACGATGAGAAATAAGCTCAGGGGAAGATTTTCTTTTCAGGAGGTCATACTTTTCCTCGAAGCAAATCCTGACCTCTTTGGAGATTTATTTTATTTAATCTGAGAGAGAAAATCTGCTTTAAATATGATTTATAAATTGATCCAAAGTGCAAATGAAAATCAGGGAAGGAGTTTACCTACATGTTTCAAAGGTACATAGGTTTTTATGTTTCAATTGTACATTTTCAATGTAAAAAATAGTGGAAATTAGTTTAACAGAAATAAGCATCTTTAAAAACATCCTATTTAGGGTTGAAGGGCTGAAAGCCCAATTAATTTAAAAATTTGAAGTTAAGTTCCTTTGCATCAGAAGATGTAAATTCTCAAAAATAAATCCAGTGATTATGTCCTTAGTTCAAAGGAGGACAGTGAAAGAGGCAATTAATTATCTTGTTTCTTTCTATTTTTCACTAAACATGGTTTTAGGCATAACTTTCAAACCATTGCTGGCCAGTATGAATCAGCTGTTACCTCTGAGAAGCTAAAAATAAAGTGATTGTTAGATCCTCCCAATACTTGAAAATCGTTCTGTTTTAAAAATGAATAAATAAAATAGGTTTCTCCTGTTTGAGTCTTGGGGATTTTTTGCTTTACATGTTCAAATTTAACAATTTGAATTAAAAAAAAGGTGGTATCAAAGCCCAGTTTTATTTTCTAAACTAAACCCCTTTGATGCAATCCAAAACAGCAGTTTAAGGGTTTTTACAGTCTTTTAACTTATTCTTTAAACATGTGGCTTAAATTTGGAAGTGTGGTGGGTTGGCCTCAACTGGCAGCTAAGTTCCCACCCAATTGTTCAGTTTCCCCAGGACGGATGGAGGAGAAATTTGGAAGGGCGTAAGAGAGAAGAAAACTTGTGGTTCAAGATGAAGAGAGTTTAATAAGTGAAAGGGCAGGGGAGGAAGGAAAAAAAAATTAAGTGATGCAAAAGCAATCATCACTTTCCACCAGACCAATGACCAATCAATCAGTCTCTAAGCAATGGAAAATTTGGGAAAAGTCAGTGTGTGTGTGCATGTGCGTGTGTGTCCCCAGTATTATATGCTGAGCATGGTGTCATAAGGTATGGAATATCCCTTTGGTTGGTTCAGGTCAGCTGTCCCAGCGGTATCCCCTCCCCACCTCTTGCCCACCTCAATCCCACCAGCTGGATGGGCAGTGTGAAAAACAGAGGAGGCCTTGGCACTATGCAAGCACAGCTCAGCAAAAGCTAAAACAGCAGTGTGTTATCAATGCTCTTTTAGTCACTGATCTAAAACGCAGCACCATACAGGCTGCTATGAAGAAAATTAACTCCATCCCAGACAGACCCAATACAGAAAAGAAAAATGCAGTTTTGAAGCAAACAGTTGAAATATTCTGAAAATATAATAAAATACGAATCTTTTCAAACTGAAAAAATTAGTTTGGAAAATTTGAAAAAAAAAAAATCCAAACATGTTCAGAAAGCTTTTTGTCTGGAATATGGATTACTCCAGAAAAAAAATCTTTCTAGGATGCAATTTTCATCTGAATGGACCATACTTACTTAAGTAATAAGGGCCATGATTACTTAATATGTAATTTAATATGTACTTAATATGTAATTTAATATTAATTACTTAATATGTAATTTAGGGATGGTTTTGGCATAGGTTTATAGTTGGACTCGATGATCTTGAAGGTCTCTTGCAACCCAAGTGATTCTATGATTCTAATATTTTCCCAAAAGCATCTGTTTCTAGTAGCAAAAATCCCTTTTACTGATTGTAGAGGACGGCAGGGGCAGAGTGGATGAGTTGCAAGGCTTTCAGACACTGTAAGATGGGGCATATCAGGTGAGTGAGGACTTTAGTTGTGAGGGTCAAACATGGCGTTGAAAGACCACCAAAGAGGAGCTGGCAGCAGGAAGCGTCAGTCAGTTGGGAGCAAAGTTCCTCGGTGCTGGATCTGATACCCTTCAACATTCCCACCACCTCCTGTATAACAGGGCAGAGCTTTGTGGATACCACCAGGTGGGGGAGGAGCAGTAATACGCTGGAGGGCAGGACTGCCCTTCAGAGGGACCTCAGAAGATGGGGGGAGTAGGCCAGCAGACACCTTACGAGGATATTAACAATAATTTGAGAGTGGTGCAGCTGTGGGCTATGAGCACAGAGAAGGTGTTTGGATTCTCCACCCTTAAAGATTTTCAAAACACAACTAGACACAGTCCTGCGCAACCTCATCTAACTCTTGAGTTTAGCCACGGTTTGAGCACAGCATAGGACTAGATGACCTCGAGACATCTCTTACAATATATTTTTTCATGTGATCCTGTGATTTTAACTCGTCTTAATACTGCAGAGGTGAACCTCCCTTCCACATCTTCATTTCGAGTTCACAGCTTTGTGAAAGTTCAAGTTACTAAATCTGGTTACTAAACATAGCAACTAACTTGCAGCTATTATTAATGTGAAACATTTAGTAACACAAATCTAAATTACCATTTGCTCTTACACACATTCTGACCTCCAGAATAAGATTTTGTCCTTGCTAATATTTTAACAGCTCAGGAGTTTTCTGTTATAACAAAAATACTGCTTGACATTAAAATACATGAAACCACTTTTGTCCAACATAATTATTATTTTTTTCATTTTCACTTCACCAGTAACTGCAGTGTTTTCACACTCCTACACACTTTTGTAAAAGGTGTTGTTATGGTGATGTATTTCACCCGCTGTATTTTTCCATATCCCTCTGTGTGTCCCTTGTATAGTTAAATATACCCATGAGTGACCAGTTTGGGGTATTTGAACCATGGAACAGCTGAGGTTTTTCTTGCAGATTCATTTTTGTCTCACAACTGGGCTTTACTTATTTGTCTATGAACTAACTACTTACTGTCTAATTTCATTCATCATGCTTTTCCTCTGTTCTCGTAATTTTGCTGTTTCCTGTATTTCACGTTCATTAGGGATGAAAAGTTTGCTGGTGTTCTTTGCCAGCCTTGTTTATCCTCCACACCCCACTGCTGCATTACAAAGAGCTTCATCTCTCCTGATGCACCTAAGAAGGTTCAGCCTTTCAAATTGCTGAATCGACTGGACATTAGTGCTGCTCAGTGAAAGAGGCATCAGCCTGGGTTTGCATTCTGCTGTTAGCGGTGGACAGAATGAGAACTCGATGTGTGATTATTTTTTGTTAATTTATTTGTGACTGAGTTTCCAGGATGATTGTTGTTGAGACAAAGTAAAATGCATAAAAGTGTGCAATATCGACTCGGCAGCCCTGAAATGAGCGTATTCTTGAATATCAGAGCAGTTCTACAGTAAATGGCCTCTTTATTTATTACAAGATTGAGTACAAGGGAGACAACAGAAGAGTCAACGAGACTGTGCATGTATATAGCTTATATTAGTAATGAAAAGCAGCTACGTCAATTAACTCTGCTCCCTAACAAAATTAAATTCATGCAGTAAAAGACATTTATAACAAAGTCAATACAAAACCAAAGTATATCAGTTTCAAATTCCTTCACCATGCCAGGGTGACGTAAACAATATCACTATTATGTATTATCATGGAACAGTAATCATTATCAGGGAGGAAGGGGGATTTAGTGTTTGTAGGCTAGGGTTCCAGTTTCCACCAAAGAAAGCAATAGCTTCTTTTCCTCACCCCTTCCTCTACTCCACACATATTGACTGGTAAATTAGTGAACTATTATTTCTCACTTTTTAAGTTAATTTTGGAAAAATAACTTGATACATTAATTTTCACATGTAAATTCCTTAAAAGCAATGTAAACTCAAAATGTAAGGTTGACTGGAAGATATAAAGCATCATTTTTCCCCACTGAGCTCACAATTATTTTCATGGTTGAGACAATGGTGACAAGGACTGTTGACACTTCCATTTTGCCCTATACCATTTAAGGCAACTTACTTGCTGGTCCATCTTGGGGACAGTCACATTGTCTCCATTGTTGTTAGCTGGATGTTGACTTGGCCATGCCTTCTTGTCTCAGATGTCAACCCATGTCATTCTACCTGGCCAGCCTGGTCTGTCCATGCTCTGTTGTCCTGATGGTGAAAATAGGGTCAGTTTTGGAGTCTGAGGTAACTAGTGGTTGTCCACTGGCTGTGGACTCTGGTGTCTGTACAGTCTGTGTGGGTGGAGGCTTCTGAGGTTGTGGGTGAATTTCATCTGATGAAGACCCAGCTGCGGGCTCTGTTGCAGCCTCAGCTCTAGCGGCACTGCTGGCAGAGCCCTCTGGAGCTGCATGGGCTGCGGGGACAGGTGATGCACCAGGAGTAGTCAGCACAGAGACTAAGTCCTCCTCAGTCATTAGGCAGTTGATGATATCCAATGGAAGAGAGGTTGAGGTGAGCCCACACCTGGGATCCATTCCAAAGCAAGCTGAGTATGGGTGCACAGTTTATTCCCAAGTGGTGAGCTCAATTCTTAGCATACTGCACAAAGCATATTCCCATAGACCAGTCCCACAAATTACTGTCTGCCACACACAAGATGAGCATCTCCTTAATAATTCTGTATGGATGCTCTGGTAGCTCTTAGCTTTGACCATGTCTGGTTTTCCATCCACCAAGCTGAACCACAAATACTTTAGTTCTTGCATGACTTGAGTAATCAACTCTGTTCCATCATGATCCTGCAATACAACAGGAGCTCCAAAAGTGAGAAAGTTGTCAAGAAGCTGTAGAGCCACCTCAGCTGCTTTTTTTGACCGAAGTGGATGGAGAACGCAAAACTTGGTGATGCAGTCCTGGTACACCATTATCCACTTCAAGCTGACTAGACACATGGACTACACATTGGTAAAGTCAATATATAGATACATTGATTGAATAGTCCCTGTGCTAAATGGTCCTTGTTCAGAACAGACCAGCCAGCAAATGGTTCCAAGTGGTGCCTTTGTTTTCCTTGGCACACCACACAATGGGATTTGAAGTGCTCAACAGCATCTCTGGTGATGTTTGCATACTTAGACAGCAAGTGTTTCATGACTTGGTCATGGCCACTGTGGCCAGTAACGATATGTGCTTTTTTGTCAGATATGATCATACATAGCCTCTGTGCTCACATAATATGTTGGAAATTCCTCTTTCGTCTGCCTGCTCTTGACCAGATTCTCAGCATTTTCAGGTTGTGGAATTTCATAGCTGAAATGAGGGAAATAGCAAGCAGTTTATTATCAATGGTGTTGTGTATCTAAATGGGGAAAGCAGTGATGTATACACTTAGGATTAAAAAACCCAGAAAGAGTAGGTTCTGCGTACTTACTTTGTAAGCAGGTGATATTCATGTCTTGATTTTGACTTGGGATTCTGTTTTATCTTCTTTATTTCACCAATAGTTGCATGATACACTGCCTTTGGATCATATACTTGGAATGTTTCTTATACTTTTTATATAGTTCTTCTCTAAATTTGAGTTCAAAGTCCTGAGGCATCTTCAAGAATGATTGTTTAGCAAGTAATTTTATGTACAACTGCTCTTGCACCAGTTTCTGATGTATGCTACAGTCATATTGTGAAACCAGTCATTTTGTAAAATTACTAAAATCATCAGCCATTTCTCAAAATGACTTCCAGTTACTTTGCAAAATGACAGAAAATCGTAGGCGGTACTATGCAAAATATCTAATCTCTGCCTCTGACCAAGCAGCTAATGGTGACTGGAAATTCCCCCTTCCTCTGTAGATCGTCTCCCACATTTCAGCCGTTCCCTGTCACTGCCTCCGCCATCCCCAGTCACAGGAGCCACCTGGCTACATTTCGGGTGCAGCCCTGTCCTTGTCCACACTTCCATTTTCAGGTCTTATTCCCACTCTTCTCCTTCTGTAGCGTTGCCTGGCAGTACCTCCACCCCTCCTCAGCCCTCCTGGGAGAAGCGAGCAGGGAGGGTGTCTGGGAGGGTGGGAGACAGTAAGAAGCTGATGAGGGGCAAAGCAGGGGGAAGCTGGAGGGAGCGGCAACCCTGCCGACACCCTCGCTGGAAGCATCACATGTGTCACCACCTGGCAGGGCAATTCCTGCCGGTGTTAGCCGAGAGACTTAATTCTCTCAGAGTGGAGGCAGACTTCCTCTGCCAGGCACTGACTTTCTCAAAGCAGGACGAGTGGCAGACGTAAAATTTGCATAGACAGTCCCATAAAAAGCATGACTTGGTGCTGAATAGTATCACCCACTTCAAGCATGGAACTACAGCACTCTAATTCGGTTCATTATCATCCTGTGTTAGCATTAACACCGTTACCATCAATTTTTAGTTGGAAAAACCCCCACTAGCTAGTATTTTTTGTGATGCTATGGTGCAGGTTATTGCAAATGTGTACATTTTTACAAGAATTAAACAACTTGTGATTTTAATGCATGCAACAACAAGGTTGGCTAAGCTGTATGGTCAGGAGGTACTGTTTGTAAACATGTTTTATTTTTTTAAAGTCTTGCCAAATTCAGATACAAAATGCTTTTCATTTATATGCATATTTATATGCATATCTGCAGGAAGGACTTGCTTAACTTTTCCAGCACACAGTCATTTTGTTTGTTAACAACTTTATTACAATAGAAGGGTCATAATATAGTGTTACAAAGGTATGCAGTGCCTAGAGAACACATGCAAGGTATTTTCTTCCACCAACAAAGTTGCGATAGGAGGAAACAAAAATGTTGTGCCATTTTCCATCTTCTCTCCTGCCACAAGGAAAAACTGATATGTTCGTGTAGTTTTCAAACAAATCTGGGTCAGAGCAGTTTATTGCTTTCTTAATTCCACATAATTAACCCGTAGTGAACTACACATTCAGGTTGACTCCTTCCATGTTATGATAGTCTCTGTAGTTCCCCGACTACTGTTGAATCTGGCTGGTAATCTTCTTCCTCTTTACCATGATCCTTTTGGGGCAAACACCTTTTCAGATAGTTTTGTCCCAGATCCACACTCACTGCAAACTCTCACATTTTTATTTTAACAGCTGTTGTGATTTGCCAAGGGTAGGCTATGAGAGCACCCCCGCATCTCACTTGTGTTATGAACTTCAGTGATTTCCAGCTTACAGTGTTATATAGCATTACTTAGACTCTGACCTGAAAATACTGTCTCATGATCAGACCTCCAGAGATATATAGAGGAGCTTGAAGCAAGAAGGAAGACAAGGAAGAAAGACTATAGAAGATAAAAGTAACTATCTATAAAATAACCTAAAAAATAACCAGCTTTGGTGGGACTAAAAGTAACAAGCATAGCAGTAAGATTGTACAGGTACAGCAAAATCAACCAACCATTATTTGATTGCAAGAGAAGTTGAAGGTAAGGTACAAGGGAACAGAAAGAATCTGAAGTATGAAAAGGTGAACTTCAACAGCATCATGAGGGGAGACTGTCACTGGAAATCAATCAGCTGATGACCTCTAATTTGTCAGATGATTAAAGTATTTTCCACTGACTCTAGATGAAGAAATATGACCTTATGCAGATGGCAAGAAGAAGGATATATTAGCCATTGCTGTCTTGGGTTATAGCCGTCAGATTTATACTCTTTTCTGGGGGTAGGTGTAAAGCAGCTGAGCTATGAAAGCCTGAATGTCTTTCACAGAATTATTTTGTGGAATTTTTGCTCTTTTTAAGTGAAATTCATTTCTGTTGTCAGAGATAGCAACTCGCAATGCCTCACCGAAATATAATAAGCTTTTTAGAAACACTAGGTTTATTACCTTTTTCTATCCCTCCTATCCAAGCAGTAATATTTTAATTTATTCTGCTACTACAGGCTACTAAATTTATAGAATTGATTTGAAGCTAAAGATACTGTGAGTAATTAGTTATAAACTTCAGATTTGCACAAATCAAGATAGGAGGAAAAAAGTCATTGTTACCTTGGAGGCCTAAAATATTTGACATTTTAAGAGAGGACAACTGCAGTCTGAATAGTCTAAATAAAATTATTATCACTGTTGAATTTTTTTTTTAAATTGAACAATTCTCTAAATAAAAATACATGCTTTTGTTTGAACTTAGAGTGTTTATTTCAGTATCAATGTGTGATTTTTGTTGTTAGAAATATTTTCTTAATGTGGGAAAGAGAACAAAACTCTTTTCTGCTGCAATGATACCACCTCCAAAAGGTGATTTTGAGAAAAATTTTTAAGAAATAAATATTTATTCCTGGTTTGAGTTTAACGAGTTGATTTAGTTGTTCAATTCACTTAGAAAGTATGCTTGTCTTTACAGTGAAGAAACAGATCTACTGAGGAGGAACAATAGCTTCCTTGATTTTTAGGAGAGCTTGTGGAAAATAAATAAGAAATATGTGTGGAAAATTATAAAGATCTTTACATTTCAAAAATCTATACCTTATTCCATTAAAAACCGCTTTTCTACTTGTGTTTCTACATACTTTGCAAATTCTCCTGAGTCTCCTCCCAGGGCCTTTGACTTCACAAACCTTGATGTAAAAATGGTAAGACAGAAGATCCCACATCTTTTCCTCCCTCTCTTCCAGTTGCATCTGCACCTCACTAAGTAGCATGGCGAGGAAATCCCAGAGATAACCTTCCAGTTTACCAGCTGCGACACTGAAGGCAATTCACCCCGTTATTTTGGGGAACAGCTGTGCAGAGCCCTGCATGAGTTTCCTGTGCTGCTTCCAGGGCCCACCTTGGCTTGCTGAAGAGGGGGTTTGTGGTGCCTGTCCAGCACCATGCTCTGCCAGGTCCAGGTCCATGTTGATGCTAGCAGCAAGACAACGTGCTGCGGAGTATGCTCAGCTTTTGCCTAAAGAGGCGGCTTCCACTCAGCACAAATGACAGCAGGTCCAGACAGCTGAGGGTCGTCAGACTCAAAAAAACTTCATTGTAGCTTTCTAACTGGCCCAAATCACTCACATGCTGTATGTAGTAGGCCCTAAAGAGGTGATAGGGAAGGAAGCAAATTATGATGACGCAGATGAAAATCAAGTTTTTCACCTGGGCCCAGAACTCTTGGTGTGACGAAAAGGAGGTGGAAAGTTTTCTTGCCACTTTTACCAGGATGAAAATCTGTAAGCCCAAGAGGATACAAGTAATGCAGGCGACAACTACAATTATGATGTAGTTCAGGGTTTTCACACTCCCCTGCTGTAGTTCTTTGTGGAACATAAAGCATGTTGTATTATCATATGAGCCTGACCGTCCGTACTCAAAGTACAAGACGGGCACCACAAAGACCATGACGAAGACCCACACGGCAGCGCTTGCCGCAATGGCGTGCAGCTTCCTGTAAAACTCCACCTTGATCTTCCATTGAAAGAAGATGAGCCACCGGCTCACCAGCGTGATCACGTAGAATAGGAAGGTCAGGTACATGTGGATGTGCACCATTGCACTCACTGTTTTGCAAAATGGCATCTTGAATACCCACTTCCTGTTGACATAGTAGTACAGGCGGAAGGGCACCGTGAAGAGGAGGAGGCTGTGTACGACGACCAGGTTAATGATGGCTGTAGTGGTCACGGACAGAGTGTTCATCTTGACCAGCACAAAGGACATTGTGATGGTCCCGATCCCACCTCCAGCAAAGGCAACTGAGTAGGCAGTAATAAGTATGGCACTCATGGTGGTGGTGTGAGTGAAGGCAGAGGAGGAGTCATTGCTGTTCTTATTTCCTTCCATCATGTCCCTGAAATCTTCCTTGTACATAGTCTAGAAATAAAAGAATATAAAGGCTAAGATAAGGTAGGAATGAGAGGGCCCACCTGAAAAGCCAGCAGAGCTTTCCACCTAGGTCTTGCTCGAGGGATAATCCTGGAATCTCACAGTTGGCACAACCTGTAACCAGTAGTTTTAGCCAAACATCCTTCAGCCTTGAGAAAAATGTCTGAGAAGGTCAGGCAGAGAGGTTGCTCTAGTCCTTAAGATGTTGCTAGCCATATCCTTAAAAACAAGCATGAGTTAGTAATATGTAGGAAGAAGAGATCCTTGAAGAAAAGACATGATTGGTTTTGAGCTGTGTTATTAGTTCTCCTCTCCTCTGAGCATCTGCATGCTTTTGCAGTGAAGATCAGAGATATTTTTTGAATTCTGCTACTCATTCATCAGTTTGTTTATCTGCAACACAAGTCTGCCCTTCCCAGAGCCAGATAGTAACCATATGTTGCTCTATCAAATCTACAAATTTTGTTTGCTACTGAGAGCTGAGTTTTGCACACATGACAGTCAACTCCTTCTCCACAGGCAGTTTATCTGAGTAAGGGATTAAACACCATGGATACTCGGGCTCTATGGAGATCCTGCTCAGATCCTGCCAGACCTGTGGGCAGCACTGTCCTGGTGCTCAGGGTCATTTCACATCTAATATGTGGTAAACAAGCATTACAAAATGGGCTTTTAGAAAATGTTAGGAAAGGACATCCTGGGTTAGTGCAAAAAATCCTAAGCTGAGGCTAGATGAAAGTTAATAACAAGTTTAATAAGTATTTTTAATATGCTATGGTTTCAAAGAGAGATTAAATATAACTCTTATAATTCTAACTATAACTTTTGGTAGGATATTTAAGTACTACAAGATCATGTGGGAGGGAAAGAGTTCAGGTAAGGTGTTATCCTGAAGCATGTTCACATCTATGAAAGTATGAAGAGGGTGTCCACACTACACTCACGGAAAAGAAGCAGGGAAAAATTGAACAGTACTGGGCTCTATACTACCTCAGTTACACTGCTGCTGCTACCTGAACTATAATTTCAGACTGACTCTGGTATGTCATCCAATTCACTGGTGAATCCCAAAATACAATAGGGGAATTTCTCCCAAGTGAGTTTTCTTTTAATACTGCAATGTTGTTAACTTCACAAAGTAGTTCCTCTGTCTTTTTGTATGACTGGTGTTTCAGCTTATTTTCATTTTCAGGTAGCACATACTGCCAAAAGTTAGGCGGGGAAAAAAGTTCCTTAATAGTTATCTATTTTGGGTGAAAGAGGAAATACCTATAGAAGTTTGTAAACTGGTTTTGTTCGCAGTGGAGAATAAATATCTGTATCACAACTCAAATCCTTTTTGCTGTTTCTTAGCAATATTTCTAAGCATTCTCTCTTTATACTTTTAAAAGTCAGTTAACCTCTAGCTATACCAATGCATCTAAGGCTCCAGATATTTTGTTGTAATCGACATAAATATAACTGCCATATATGAAGTTGATGTGTTGGTTGTTGGTACTTACTGACCTTTTCTGTTTAAAACTGCGTTTCAGTTATATGGACAACTAATTCCAGCATGTTATGAGAAGTAAAATGGGTTGCAATGAAAGAGCTTTTTCTCAAAGATGCTGCTAGTTGGCATACTGCAGATCCTGCATCAGAAACCATGCAACTTCCTCCCAGTTCTGCTCTCGTTTCTGAGATTGCATTTCAGCCTCAAAACTGCGCAAACCAGAAGGGATTAGCAATAGCTGTTCACCAGTTTCCCCAAGTTGTTAGGCTTTAATTCAAAAAGATGTCTCTAAAAAGTGGAATTATAGCACCATTTTAGTTTAAAATTAATATGTAAAGTTTAAAAAGTGCCACAGCCCTAAAGGCAACAAACTGGAAATATGGGTTGGTGTGGGAAGCCCCAGCAGCAAGGCTGCACGTGGAAAGGAAGGACCCCTCGCCATCACCCTTCGGAGCCTGACAGGAAAACATGAACTGAAGGCAGCAAGCAACAGATAAGGAGATGTCAGATAACTGACATTTTCCTCAGACATTCCTATTAAGGGGACAGCAAGACACCCATTTCTGACTGCAAATAAGCAAACGAGACACTGAAATGCAAGTTTCTGCAGAATTTTGCAGCCATCGCTAAATCCCTTCATTGTAAGATTCTGCAGAAAATCTCATTTTCATTAATCTTGAAAAGAAAACCTACCAGCAGCTCATAGGAGATTATCAGTCCCCCAGTACTGCAGGCACCCACTGAAATATCATTGCATGATGAATACAGAGTATAGCATGACACAAGGTACATTTCACAGAGGAAACGCTGCTTTCTTGCGAAATGAGTCTTCCTATTGTACTGACATTCACATATCTATAACCTACTGACCTGAAATACAACTAAGAAGTCCTTTGACCAGAATTTGATATGAAGCACGTGGAATGAGAATGAATACAGGTCTTAGAAGAGACTAATTAATTTATGGCATAAGGCTACATACTGAACCTCACTGGAAGCATGATCTATAGAAGTCTCCAAGAGCTGGAAAATATCTGACAGCAGAGGAGGAACAACAGAAGAGACCACTGCGAATGGTATCAAGCTATCTAAGAAATGATCTTCCCCCATGCTGCTTAGCCCCTTGCCAATGCCAGCTCTGGTATAAGTAGAAATGCCAATAGAGGGCTGCTTCTATTCCTTTGCGCTTCCAAAGGCAGAGAGTTTCTCCTCAAGGAGGTGTTCTTGTTTCTGTGCCCTCCCACCTGCTCTAGCTACTGCCCATTCAGTGATATTGCCCAAGTTTTGGAGCAAGGTTTGGTCTTACTCTCTGTCAAGCCTCTCAGCTAAACTTCTTAAACCTAGTTAAGCTAAACTTCTGCCCAACATATTCTTTGAACAGCCGTGAGGCAATAATGGGCAACCACTGCATCTGAATGCCATAGCAGTTAGAGAGACATCTGCTGGTGCTGTGGGCTTGGGGACAATTGCCGAAATAGCTGTGTTTTAGTTTGACAAAGGAGGTAGATTGCCAAGAGGCCAGATGCTGGATTCTTTCAGAAATATGATCAGCAAAAAGCTTCTCATGCATTCAAGATTCATCAGTTATCAGTGAGGCTAAGGCCATCGCATTAATTTCCCGTGACTTTCTGTGCAGCGCAGTCCACAAGACTTCCCTGAACTGCTCTCTTCAGGTCACAGCACGTCATTTACAAAAACAATTCAGTCTCTGTTGAAATTTTCACAGTAAAAGAATATTTATTCCAACCTTCAGGCACTTGTTTCTCTTCTACCTTACTGTTAATTATCCTGCTATTTAAAAACCAAAAAGAGTGAACCACGGTTCTAGACAGAATTTGTACACCCTCAGCTTCCAGGCATAGTATGTGATTCTGGTTTTACCTTCAGATTTAAAAAGCCTTCGTCAAATTTTGGCTTTCGCTATAGATACTTGGAGAAAAGCAGAGGTAAGAGACAGAAGGTACTTATTTTCTCTTCATCCCAGTGATACTTACGGCTCCTCACCGAACTGCCTCCATCAGCATTGTGCTCCTATTTGGTTCTTAGATGAACAACTTTGCATTTGGCAGTGGTAAAATGCATGTGGCTAGTTTGCATCTGACTTAGCAACACAGATCAGACTGTCACTGGCTTGTTCCCTTCATTGCTTACTATTTTCCCAACCAGTTTGATCAGTAACCGTTATGCTACATCAACATTATATCAACTTATTAAAAAAACCCCAAAACCTAATTTGTCAAAAATGATGACACTCACAATCTCTGCTGAAGAGTGAGCTCTACTATCTGTAAAACAAGTGTTGGCAAAATTTATCCCCCTGCATATGTCTGCTGAGGGACTGGCAAGCTTCACACAGAATTTCATGTGTTCCAACAGTTGGGTTCTGCAGAAGAAGCATTCGCAGCCTGCATGCACCCAACTGAGAACTTTTGTTTGACTTGGGGGGGGGGGGGGGGGGGGGGGGAAGTTCAATTCAAATGAAAGATTTCTGGTTTTGACAGACTTAATAAAATGGAAAAATAAGTGTTTGTCAGAACTGACTTTTCTGCAACTAGTATAGGTTGGAGGCTGTACAAAATACAAATATTTAACAAAAGTCTGTTTAAAATCTGTATTCATTTCACAAACGTCCTCATTTAGTCTCAGAGATGCTCTCTGTTGAGAGCATTGTAATTGCTTTTTGATTTGCTCTAATTCCATGCTGTGTTATCATAATGTAGGCTATGCCACTAGAATAATTGCAGAATTCTCTTGATTTCAAAATAACCACAAACACCTGAAGTTTGAAGTATAAATGTCTGCTTAAAGGAAAACATTACAAATTAAAAATATGAAATATCAAGTGTGTGTTTACATTTAGACACTGACTTTTTTCAGACAACTTTTAGAGATTCCTCTAACTCATTCACTAGCTCATTGGCTCATGTCTTGTCGGCTGTGTCATCGTTATACTGATACTTTTTATTTTAAAACCAGTCTATTGAAGAACAAATGGGATGGAAAACCAGGTTGAGTTAGTTCTCTTTTGTTGGAGATTTTCACTGTTTCTACACAAAAAAATGGAAACCATGGAACCTTCCTAAAAATAATTATTTACCATCCTAGCTGTATCTTATGAAAGAGAATAAACTTATCCTTCCGGTCTTTACAGAGACTGGGTGATATCAAACAAACACACAAAGATGGATGAAAACAGAATTAATTGCCTCGCAATTATAGGAGGCAGTGTAGAACTACAGGGTAGCAATACGAAAAAGGATGAAGCAATGTTTTCCGGTGTCAGGAAATTACTAGTAACAATGATGAAAAGAGTTGTGCAGAAAAGCTTTAAAATGTGTTCAAAATAAAACCAGACAATCGGATACCTTTTTTTTTTTTCCTGAAGTTGCAAACATTGTTCTAAAAGCATTGCAAACCAAGGCTTTTGTTCATTCTCTGTATACTTACAGGTTAGAGTCTATCTCCACTCTTCAAGCGTTGTTTACTTGGCTCTTCATTTTATGTAAGTTCTAAGAACAAAAAGCAAAACACCTGATATTTTGAAGAGTCATTGCCTTACTTCCTTCTTTGAGCCTATGACGAAGCAACAGCCATGAGCCTCAGCTTTGTGAGGGCAGGGTTGCCCATAGGCACACAACCTCAGGAAGATTTTTACTGGCATTGCAGGATCCCCTAATTTGCAGCTGTTTCTTAGCCACAGGAGGTCTTCAAAGCCTCCCATTTCTGAACAGCTACATTCTTTTACTGCCTCAAATGATCAGGTCTACACAGAGATGCAAGCCCCACAGATCACAAAGACACTCATTTGGAAAGGTTATTCCCAGGAGTGGAGGGGATCATTTGAAAGAGTGTTTTGAGAAAACAGGGTAGGACAGGAGCAAAATACGACCCATATTGTAACTAAGAGTGGGTTTGGGCATGGTTAAAGTGTAGACATCAAAGTGTAAGGGATGAAATGAAGCTCACCCTAATTCCAGCACCATGTCTCAGCCCTGCTTTCAGCCAAGATTGTAGCTCAGCATCTGGATCTCGGGACTCTGTGCAACTGCTACACCTTTATGGTGCTAGTAAAATGAAACTAGGAGATTTTATTTAAAAAATGTTACCCATTTCAGTATCGAAGACTCATTAGCGGTGATGATTGCTGGGTGGTATATCTAGTAAAAGATGCCTTACTGCAGGACTAAGTCTCTGTGAGGAGTCTGTGCCAGGTCAGTTTTGCCCTCCTGCAGGCTTAACTCATTTGTGTCAGGACACGGTGTCATATATGAGTATAACAGTTTTGAAAGCAATGGTGTTCACATTCAACATTTACATATAATCTTACATAAGAACACTTTGACTACATCCTGTTGCTTCACATTTGGTTAAAAAAGGGACATACTGTTCTGTGGTACTTGGCAACAGACTGGTATGTGATGGAGAGTGTCTTTTTGCATTTTGCAATTTTAACAGTGTCTAACACCTGAAGAGCTGTTCAGATAATATTAAAAAGTGTTCATAATAGTAGTATTTAGCTCTTACCTAGTACCTTTCTGCAGTTCTTCTCAAAGCTCTGTTAAACAGCATACATCTCATTCTCCCCATGCTACAGCTAAAAAACCTGAAACCACTGTGGCAAAGCCATGTATAAAGCTAAGATATCCTTAAATCAAGTCATGTATCTTCTCAACTTAATCATGTTGTATTGGTTTCTTTAAGGTCTTGTTCTAGAATAAATACACCCCGATTAATATTGGGACAAAAGCCAAGAAATCTTAAAAACCTGCAGGTAACATCTGAATGTGTGGAGGTTTTTTTAAGTTATATAATATTGTTGATACATGTAACAGGTTAATACATATGTTAATGTGTATAATATTGTTAATAGATATTGTTGATACATATAATAATTACATAACATCTAAGTTACATAATATTGTTGATAAATAACAATGATGTTTTCCCAGGCAGTCATCACAAATGGGGCTTTCCAGGTTGACTTCTTTCCATATGTTTGCTTTCTGCAAACCTTCAATCCTTGCGCTGACCCAGGATTAAAACAAATACTGAAATATCCGAGTATGGTCTTGGACAGACATCCTCATTATCGTTCTTCATCACTAAGCTGGAGTTAGTGCCAAGCTCTAGTTAGGTATAGAAAGCTTAATACACATGTATAATCTCTGTTTCTCTCACTGAGGTTCAAAGAATAGATTCCAGACTGGTATGTTTAGATTCTCACTAGTAATGTACTGAGCTGGTGGCAAAATATGATTATTTTAGAACATCACACACCAGCTGAATTTTAAACACAAGTGCTAGAAATGCATGTATTTTTTAAGTTTCAAGTAATTGCTGATGGTCTCAACAATACCACAAAATCTAGAAGTAGTATGATAGCAGGTTTGCACAGTACCATTGTATCACCTGGATCAGTCCTTCCCCTAGTTTGAATCTGCGTTATAGCAGCAGTTTCATGGCCCAATGCCATTTCATAATATTTGAGAGTCTGGCCCAGATTTCAAGGACTACTTGTCCTGAGATCTGAGTAGCATCAGCACTCCTTTACTCTGACCTGTGTGAAAGGTCTTTCAGAAAAGAGAACCGTGTCCTTTATGCTCAGGCATAACACACGCTTTTAGTGATTTTTCAGGTGTTCTGAACTCAGAGATGTACACAGAATAACGATGGCAACCCAGGTGTTTTGTTCTTCTACACTTACTGTGACAGGACTCAAGGATTTTGAGTGCTAATTTCAAAGTCAACTGTAGGAGGTATGCAGGTGTGGTGGTTGGGTTTTCTGGAAAACTACTTCTCTCCTTCACTTATGCAGGTGGCAGAAAGCAAAAAGTAAGACGCACCTGAACTGTGGGTAACCTGACTCTTTTAGTTAGTTGAGGGTAAAGCTGGAGCCACACTCCTGAAAACACCGAGCTGATGCTGTTAGCAGAGAATCAGGCCCCCAGAGGGGTCTCAAAACCTGTGATTGGTAAGGGAGAGATTTGAAATATTCCCGAAAATGTGAGGGACAATGACCTGAATAAATCAGTTTTGTTGGGCAGTTGATCAGACTTCTGCTAGTCAAAAAATTCTATTAGAAGTAATAAAGTATTCCTTAATTACATAATTTCCTTTTACACTGGAAGAGCCAGATTCTGCTCCCCATTACATTCATGACAGAATCAGGACTAGAATTATTGAAAAACTACTTCAATGCTGGTTTCTAGCCTTCTTTGTTCCTTGTATATCTTCAGACCCATCATGTAAACTTCATTTATATTGATAAATATAAGCCTGTTTATACCATCCAAGGCATGGTCCCATAGTTGTGTATTAGTCTTGCGGTAGGCCATGAGCATGATTCTACTCTCTTAGTATATAATTTTAATACTGTCCAGTTCCAATCTCACCAATGACACCTCTGATTGAGTCTGGTGGGACAGCAGACCAAGGCCCCACTTTTTCAATTTTCCCTTTGATTTGTGCCTGAATATAAATCAGCCAATCGCAACTACGGCATGAAGAGGGCTTCCTCTGAAACTGCCTTCCAAAATCCTGCAGTAGAGATATCAGGTGGCTGGTCAGATTAAACAAGGTTCAGTTTCTTGACAACTGACGTGATATAATCTGTCCTTTCCTATAAACTGGGTAAAATCCCATATTGCCATGTATGCTTGACCAAGAAAGAGATGGTTTTAGTAATGTACCTGTGGGCTGACCAACACCAAGCGTTGGCCACCTGTTCCTCAGACCTTTTCTTAGGATGGGTTAGAGTAGTGTCCTCAAGCAAAGGCAGTGTCTGCTTCCTAGGTAAAAGGATGAGATATAGGGAGAGCATCATCTGCTACATTTTGTGCTCCTTACCCAAAGTCCAGATCTGCTCAGAGTCCCTCCCAGTACCAGCTATGGATCTGGTCCTTGTGTAAGATTGGCTGGATCAGTTATGAAGCAATAATTGCGACAAGTTAATTGCAATTTATCATTAAGTAAAAAATCAGCTGCTAATATAAATAGCTGAAAGGCAATATGTAGTTAGAGTGAGTAACTTTTAGCTGCTACCAACAAAATTATATTTTTGACTCATAATTTTAATATGCCTTACTATTTCAAGCACCTGAATAAAAAGATATTCATTATCTAAAAAATGACAAATGCTCAGTATCAATAACAGCCAAAAACATTTTGCAGATAATAGGTTTCTTAAAATTTCTCTATCTAGATTCTGAAGCAGTTGTGATTTGTGGCTGTCACCCAGGCGGTGACACCCAGGCATCCTATGAGTGAGAAATACTGCCTGTGACACATCCGAAACAACATTTTGGAAAAGTACAGGGAGAAAAATGTGACTTGCAATTCCTCGTTTCACACATCTTTGCACAGCAAAAATATAAATTCAAGCTCCTCTGAAAAGTGGAAAATCATCTGGTGGCCTCCTCCTAGTTCCCTTTTCTGATTTTAGGAGGAAAAAAATACCCACTTTACAAGTTACCATCCCTGGGCGTTATTACTCAAAAGAAATTTGCTTAAAAGTACCTGAGGCATAGTGGTCTGTTTGCCCTTCAGTCTGTCTCACTACATTTCCCTCAACTGGAAGCATCAAAATTGCACCTCATTCCATGTTGAAGTACAGAATATTAATAAAACCACCTCAAATTTCTATTCAGCTCTTACCACAATATGGATCTTTCAGTAGAGAAGTACTGCAAAAAACCCCAAATTCTAAATCCACATGACAACCCGCTGTACTTCTTTAATAGCAGGGGGAGGGGGGCGGAATCACAAATCCAGAAAACAACCATTCTAACACTAATAATTTGCTCAGCTTTCCCCATACCTACTTCTGTTTTCTACTGGCACCCTGCTTTGGCCTCCGTGTTTGTCACTGAGGACAGAAGGAGCAATCAGATCCACATACAAAAGGTATCTGTACAGACTCCAGTGTAAATGAGCCTTTTTGAGACAGTGCCTTGCTTATTTTTTACACTGCACATTTCCAGTAGTCTGTCACTAACTTTAATATTATCTTGTTCTGCAGGATTTTACTAGTTCACATCTGTCGCATGCCAGTAGCTTTTTCAAGAGATACGCCTTTCATCGGGAATCCAGCACAGCAATTCACCCGTTATCAGAGCTTGTTCTCATCAGCATAAAAAAAAATGGAGGGGGGAGCTGATTGACAAGGAGATGCATTACCCCTGCCATAAGGATGATATTAGACTGCAGAGAATGAAATCACATTCAGTACCATGCCAATCCTGTATGCATACACGCCTTTCTGAGAAGAAAAAGCTCTTCCCTTCACCTGTAAATAGACTGTTCATCCTAAAATGTGTTTGAACCCTGTACTAGTCTCTCACTAATTGCCTGCTGAGGCAGGCAGCATGCTATAAGGAAGAAAACTTAAAAAAAAAAGATTACAGCACAAGTCTATTGCTACTCAGCCTCAAAATGTTTACTGCAATTGCTAATACTGTTTTATTCTCAGATTGTATATTTCATTTGCTTTCTGACTGCAGAGGTACTACAAACTCTATCATCAGATGTGTGGAAAAAATCATTTTACTAATGATCACTTTCATGATGAATATACACATACAGATATTTATGAAATTTAGTATGCTAAAATGCATTGTCTGTTTTGTCAGAGAAACAAACCTCTCTGCATTAGTCTGAGAGTGTTTGCCTAGGAACAGCACAGAAAGCAAAGCTTAGTACCAGTGCTGCTAAACTGATAATGAAGATGCTTTCCTACCTCAGCATAAGCACAATGAAATACGTGACTTTGCTACTACAGTTGGGTTAGACGGGAATTCAGGGTTCCTCCTATCTCTTTCAGAAATGAGGAAACTACTGCAAGGGAATTGCTCCACACTGCTTTCATAAAGAACATTGATTTGCAAGAGCCTTTCCTGATCAGCACTGCTAAAGACTGCGTAATAGAATTTGGTGCTGTATGCATGCAAGTGCTCTGTTACATCACACTGTTCGGGTTGAAACAGTTCATTTTGCTGTTAAATCTGAATGTTTCTGAGCTAACAATAAGCATTTGTGTTAAACTAAGATCTTCAGTGGATTTGCCAAAGCGTGAAGCTAATTGTATTAGGAATAAACTCATTACTGATGCATTTTTTGAAGACTTTTGCCTATTTGAAGTTCAGCTTAAACATTTAAGGATGCAGCTATAGAGCCCAGCCAGGAGCAGCTGTAGAAACACCTACAGTAAAGGTTGTTGTTCAGGGCTGTGGGAAGAGTACCCACATCTGTCCTTTATCCCACCATCCTCCTTATTTGCTTTCTCTCAGCCTCTCTTCCCATTTCATTGACACAGGACTCCCCAGAAAATCGTGGACTATGCTGCTTGTGGCCATAATGCTGTTTTACCAGTCCAAATCTACTTATTTGGTTTTGGAGTGCCCTGTGCTGTTTGTGGTGTTGCACCGGACACCATGTCACTGGGCCCCGATGCTTGATTGGTCTTGAGATGCCTCTATAAAAAAGAGAATTGAAAACAGCGAACTATCAGTTAGCTTCCCTTGCTTAACTTCTTTCTTTTCATTTCACCCAGGTTATTTGATGTTCATCTTTCTGATCACTGGAATGCATAAGTGCCAAATATTTTACATCATTCTTCACTATAACTCTTATAAGCTCTCTTCTTAGCTAAAGGCAGACTGACAGGAAATTCCAGAATAATATCATGAGCCCTACATGATAGGCGTACAGGAAAAAAAAATCAGTAAAATCCACATGGAGTCACTACAGTGTGGTGGAGAGAAGCCCAAAGTAGCATCAACATAAGTTGATACAACAGGGTGCAGCGTAGGAGACAGCTTGTGCAGGTATGACCTCTGATCCTAAAGCAAAACAGGCACTGTAGAGCAGTGACATACCCTTTAGCTTCTCAACAGGATTTTTTAGACACGCCACAGCAATGTGTCTCTTTAGCCCCATTGCTTCTGGTTCTCAGGTAAGCACGTTAACCATTAATTCAAATACATCTTCACAGAAAAGATATCCCCAAAACAGCTTTCCTGCTGATATCAGTGATGTTAAGAATTTCGGGAGATTAAGAAAGTAAAGCACACAGTTAAATATGTTCAATTGTGCTACTGAAGTGGACATGAGAAGCATCAGCTCACTGAGGAGAGATTCCCATTGCCAGCTTTCTTTTCTCTCTGCCCCATCAAGTCAGAATCACCACTGAAAGTCGTTCAGTGATTTCTACAGCCCTCATGGTGAGAGATCTCACCATTCACTGCTAAGTACCATTAGCACAATGAAAAGTGCAGATAAAGCTATGCCTACTGAGTATCCACTCCAGATTTTCATTATGCCTCTTACTTTGGCTAAAAATCTTTTCCCCTTAATTTCACTTAAGAAGAAAGATTTCACTCTGTTCAGTGAGCTGACAATAAAATAATGAATTCTGTATCGAAAGCTATCTCCACCTCATTTTCAGATTCAGTTTCCCCTAGACAAGTTACTGGGCATCTGAGCTCATTCCCTTCCCACACATAGCATTATCCTCGCTTGAACTTAATTTCAGCTGTGTACCAGAGATCTTTTCTAGGTTAGGAAGAAGTTGATTAATCTGGTGAGAGGTTCCAGCTTTGTATTTTGTTATGCTTTTTTTGAAGTATTTTTTTCCTGAACTTTTTTGTTTTAGATTCAGAAGCAGCCTGCACACCTTTTTTTTAGGTGTAAAAGGGTGGAATTCATGCAGTCTTTCCATAGGGCATTGGCAAAAGAAGATATGGATGTTACCCTGTGAGTCTGAGGTATGCATGCAATTCAGAACGCAATGCTATGCAGAAATATCTAAGCTAGCTTTAAATAGGTAGATGGTGATAAATCTGTGTTGGTGTGTCACTCCCTCTAGTCAAATTTGTCACAGTTTTCCAGGCTTAGAGGCTGTAGTATTTCAGCGCTTCAGTTAGCTCCTCTGCAACTAATTTTGGTGCCTCTGCATGAAATTGCAGAAAGCCTTGTGCACATCCCAGTTTGTGTCTATTGTGGCTGTTGAATCATAAAAACATCTGGGTCAGCAGGGACTTCCAGAGACTTTACAGTCAAACCTCCTGCTGAAAGCAGGGCCTTCGAACCCTAGGTTATCCAAGGTGCCACCAAACTGAGCCTTGAATATTTCCAGCAAGGGAGATTCTGCCACATCTGCCACTTCAGTCTCTTGTCTTGGACCAGGAAGACCAAACCTGGACACAACATCCCAGGTGTGGCCTAATGGGTGCTAAGTAGAATGGAAAAAACCCACATTCTTTACCTGCTGGCTGTTCTCTTGCAGATGCAGCCCGTGACAAGGTCTCCTTCCATTGCTGTAAGGGCACACTGCTGGCACACATGAAGGCTGTACCCCAGGCAGTCAGACTTCCCAGACACACATCCCCCTCCACTGCTACATGGGATTACTCTGTCCCCAGGGGCAGGATTTAACAATTACCATTGTTAAATCTCATGCACGTGTTTTGTTGGCCCAGTCTTCTAGCCTGTTGCAGTCTCTCAGGTGGCTCTTCTTTTCATCACCGCCCAAGTTGTTGTTACCTCCAAACTTGTGCAGGGTGCATTCAATCCTGTCTTCCCAAATTTTTATAACACTATTAAATAGTATCAGGCCTGGTATTGACCCCCCAAAGGCACCCAAAACCTGTGACTTGCTGCTGGTTTGACTTTGAACTGTTAGCCACCACCTTTTCAGCTCAGCATTTTGGCCGGTTCTCCACCTATCCTGTGGTCCTTCTATTCTGTTTGTATCTTTCCAGCTCATCAACAGGTTATTAAGATGACCATGTCAAATGTCTTGCTAAAATCAAGGTAGATGATGTCCATCGCTCCCTCCCTATCCACTGAGCAAGTTGTTTCATCACGGAAGGCATCACAGAATGGCAAATATAGTCATTGTGATGGTCTTTGTACGATGACAAGTACTTTTCTCCTGAATAAACCACTTTTACATCAATCTCTTCATCATTTGACAGCTATTGGTCTCAAAATGTCCTTCAAAAAATCCCAACTATACCACTAATACCTTCTTATATGATCAAAATAACAAATACCTGGAATTAATCCCTTCTTCCTTTCTTCAAAAACTGCTTCACCTGTTAAAAGGCTGGTTCCTTTACATACCAAAATGAAGTGCAACCCTATAGCATATAATCATGCAATAAAGCAAGGCAAAACAGCCATCTACTGCCCTCAGCATTGTTTTTGAATAACATGATTTTTGCAGCACTTCTCTTAGAAAGATGAGTCTGTGTCTGGCTCATCACCTGAAAAGCAGCAGCTACCTTCTTTGTGGGGGACAAATATAAACAGCATACTCAAAGGAACGATGCCTTTCCATGGGTGCCAAGAACACCAGGGAGATTTAAGTTCTAATGTAGTGAGATCCTTCCAGGGAGCAGCAAGTGTATGGAAGGCTCTTACGGAGTATCTAGTGTTCTTCAAACCTGCAGCCTAGTTTTCCCTGCTCTAAGTTGTTTGTGTGCTTCAACTGATAATGCTGTCACAAAGATGAGAACTACAACGGTACAGTTCAAAGTGGAAGGGGAAAACCCAATTCTGCTTTCTGTCTTCTCAGCAGGAGGGACACGGAGCTATGGGTTCACAACAGGGGGACAAAAAAGCTGCCACTGCTGCTATAGAAGGAAGAACAATGCAGATGATCACCCAGCAAAGTTGGAGTCCAAACAAACAGCATTGCATAGTTACCCAAATAATACGCATATACACCAGTCTGCATTTGGTGACCTGGGTCATTTATGCTGGTGTACCTTCTGATCACTCTTCTCTGTCCTCCAGCCACAGCTCTGTCTTGCCTGATTCATCTGTATTACTCAGTTCGCACTCTTCCTTTCCCTGATCACTGAGGAAGACACTGAGCTGGTCTTTCTGGTTAACAAAGGAAAGCTCTTCAATATCAATAAAATGAAAAAACCTGCCACCGAGGATTCCTTTGTTGCCTTCCTAATGGCCTCCTGCACACATTGAGCAACAGGAGAACAGGGATGTAAAATTCAGCATCGGAGCAGACAACTAGTGGCTAAGCCAGCCATCCAAAGCCTCCCAAGAAGAGGACTCTCAACCACACACCAGCTGCTCTTGCTGAGATCTGCAAGTGTCTGAGAGCATCAGGGAAGGTTTCCAAAAGCACCAAAGTGAAGGCATAGCTGAGAACCCTCTGACTATCAGGTGGACTTGTGATCCTCATCATCTGAGGTGGTTCTGAAAAATTTGCTCTTTGTGAAAGAGTATCAAAGCCTAGGAGAAAGCTAGTAGAAGCACTACGAAATTTCCTTTTTATTCTTTGTTTAAAGATTGATTGTCAAAACCAGTAACCCTACTCATGTCTTTCTAGTTTACATTTTCTTTTAATAAACCAATTTTCAGAAAGGATTATGAAAATGTGGGTGCTATTGTAAAAGGAGCCCAGGTGCCCTTCCTGCAACGCTGACTCCCAAAATATACTTTTAACTACCTCCTACTTTGCTCCCACGGATTTCACTAAATCTGATGTTCACAGCTGCTGCAGCAGACTCAAAACTCAAAGCGCTTTTAACTTCCATCCCATAACGTTTCCTCTCAGCTTTGCTTTAGGCTTACCTCCCGCCAGGAACCGTTAAGCCCTGCGCAGATCTGCAGCCTTCTCATTTGAGTTCAATAACGCTTCCTTCCTCCACTCTCGGGTGAGGGATGAAATACTGCCTTCTGCACGTCTGCCTCCGGTTCCTCTGCCGAGTACCTTTGCAGCACTTACCCATGGAGTCCCCAGCAGGACAGCAGGAGACTCGCCTCGCTCTCTGCAACTCCCCGATGTCGCAGAGAAGTGCCGCTGAGGAACTGCAACGCAACCCGGCTCTGTCTGCTTCCCGGAATGTCGCCCCTTGCCCACAAACCACAAACAGCTGACAAATGCAATTGGACCAACTGTTATCATCGCGAGTTTCACACCCATCGATGCTGGTGTGTTTAGGGTTTTTATTTATTCTTGTTCTGTTCAATGCGTGTCAAATACTTCCGGTTTTTGCAAAATGTGCCTGCTCGTAGGCAGTTACAGGTGCAAGAAAGAGAGAGGACCAATGGGCCTGAAAGTGAAAAAACCACGTGGAAGGATGCCTTTATAGTCACATATGTGGATATATAGATAGAGGTATTTCTCTCCTGAAGGCCACTCAGCCTCTCAGCAGCACTTGTTCAGCTGCTCAGATAACACCAGAGAGGTGAATATATTGATCTGAGAGCCCTTGCAGGAACTTTTCTCAGCGTGCAGTGGTAAAATAAATGTAGTAATCCTGAAGCAGGGCACTCCGCAAGGCTGAATGCCTTCTGGTACTCCTGAAATGCTTCTGTCTCATTATCAAACAGTTGTCTTCCAAAGAGACGTGAGTACCTGCTCTCCGTGTGCTTTCTGTACGCTACAGTCTTTTTGTAAATGAAAAGTATTGACTCAGTCTTTTTACAAATGAAGAGGACAAGGCATGTGAAAAGAAGAAAGTTTTGGCAGGGATTTGCTATGACATTATCATGATCCTCTTCACTATACACTGTTGGCTATATTCTTGATTGTATTGCATTTATATATCTGCTACCAGAAATCTGGCAGAGCAGCAGAGGTACATGAAAAGGTGCTGCTATTCCTCCACCCTCTTTAATTTCAAAATGTTCTTCTCTATCAGTGGTGCAGTGGAATAGCTGCAAAACCTGGCCATAAAAGAAGTAGCAGGACAAACTCATTTCTCTTCAGAAACTTGAAGATACATTCCCAGGAGTTTCAGTACAAATAATAAAAGTGATCAGAATAAGGATGTTCTCTTTCTTCCCCATTAAGGGGATATGCTTGGGGACTTTTAAGTCCAAAAGCTCATTAAATGTTCTGTTCTATCCCAGTGTTAAGATTCTACAAGATAAAAAGCAATACTTGGAGAAAATAGAATACTATCCCTAGAAATGCCCAACTGCTCTTGTTAGGGTTTAATAAGGAAACTATTGCTCCAATTACTGATTGAAAATATTCTTGTAAGATTTTAGTGATCTGCAGTTTAAAACTTACAACCAGTTCAATGTAAAAAAGACAGTGATCTCTTTTTATCAAATAAAAAGCACAGCAATATTTTCCACTATACTCAAATTAAAATTAAAAACCGTATTGAATTTGTCTAAACTGTGTAATAGTCTACTAGTCCTATATTACATGTTGTGAAGCTAAGGCATAAAAGAGTTCAGATGATTCCTTCAAAGTCACTTAGGAAATCTGCACCTCAATCAGAATTAGACAACTTTTCTCTTAATGTTGTCTTATGCTTTAACCTGTAGACTATATTTTGCCTTTCAGGAGCAGTAAGGAAGGCTTTGAGAACTAAACTTTTCACGTGGACCTGTGAAATCCAGCAACCTCACTGTTGCCTCAAGCCAAAAGTAGCTGTAAGTTAAGGAGCTGCTCTTCCTCAGCATTTATATGGAGCATTAAATATCCCCAAGACATTGCTTCTGAGAGAGGTAAAGTTTGCTCTTTCCTTGGGAATGTAGCTTTATTCATGGCTCTTAAAGACTGATCTACTTGCAGAGTCCTAGGGTAATATAGCATATGGACTTCTGGAGATCCTGTGTTTCAACCCATCACTCAAAGCAGGGCCAGCTTATGTCAGGTTGCTCAGTGCCTAGTTTCCACTGGAGTTTGAATATCTCCAGGAATGAAGATCCCATCATGTATGGGCCCTTGTTCCAACGTTTGACCATCCTGATAGGGAAAATATTTTCTTTCCTAAAATCTAACTGGAATTATGCTGCAGTTTATATTCGTTGCCTCTTATCCTATAGCTACGTACCCCTGAGAAGTATCCAGGACAACTAGGCAAACAGGTCCAGTCAGCAAGGGTTTATGAAAGGCAGGTCCTGCTTGACTAATCTGATCTCCTTCTATGACAAGGTGACCTGCTCAATGGATGAGGTAAAATCTGTGGATGTTGTCTACCTGGAATTTAGTAAAGCCTTTGACACCGTTTCCCACAGCATTCTCCTGGAGAAAGTGGCTGCTCATGGCTTGGATGGGTGTACTCTTCGCTGGGCCAAAAACTGGCTGGATAGCTGGGCCCACAGATTTGTTGTGGAATCAAATCCAGACACCAGTCACAAGTGGTGTTCCCCAGGGCTTAGTGTTGGAGTCAGTTCTGTTTAATGTCTTTATCAACAACCTGAATGAGGAGATCGAGTGCACCCTCAGTAAGTTTGCAGAGGACACTGAGGGAGTGTCGGTAGGATGGCCACACAGAGGGATCTGGCTGGGCTGGATCGATGGGCTGAGGTTATTGGTATGAGGTTCAACAAGGCCAAGTGCCAGATCCTGCACTTGGGACACAATCCCAGTGGAGTGCTACAGGCTTGGGGAAGAGTGGCTGGAAAGCTGCCTGGAAGAAAAGGACCTGAGGGTGTTGACTGACGGCCAGTTGACTATGAGCCAGCAGTGTGCCCAGGTGGCCAAGAAGGCCAATAGCATCCTGGAATAGTGTGTCCAGCACGACTAGGGAGGTGACCACCTCTTCTCCCAAGTAAGAAGTGACAGGACTAGAGAAAATGGCCTCAAGTTGTGCCTGGGGAGGTTTAGATTGGATATTAGGAAAAATTTCTTCACTGAAGGAGTTCTCAAGCATTGGAAGAGGCTGCCCAGGGAAGTGGTTGAGTCACCGTCCCTGGAGGTATTTAAAAGACATGTAGATATGGTGCTTAGGGACATGGTTTAGTGGTGATTTTGGCAGTGTTAGGTTAAGGATTGGACTTGATGATCTTAAAGGTCTTTTCCAACCTAAAAGGTTCTCTGATTCTATGATTCTATCCCTCTCCGTGTTTTTTTACTGCCTCTCATGAGGTAGTTGGAGAGAGCGATAAGATCTGCCTGTACTTTTGGTAATGCAGCCGAGGATGTGGTTGGCCTTCTTGGCTGTCACGGCTCATGTTCAACTTCTCTACCACGTACCCCCTGGTCCTTTTCTGCAAACCTGTTTTCTAGACAGGTAATGCCCAGTCCATCCTGTTTCATGGACTTACTCTCTCCCAGGCGCAGGGCTTTGCATTTGCCTTTGCCAGCTCTCACGACGTTCCTGTCAGCCTATTTTTCCAGCTTGTCCAGGTCCACCTGAATGCCCTTGATCCCCGCCCTTGAGTGTACCAGCCACCTGCCCTAATTTGGCATCATCCTCAACCTGGCTGAAGGAGCACTCCATCCTAAAAACCAGGTCTTTAATACAAATGTTAAACAGTGTTGACCTCAATATCAGGTGAGAAAGTCTGCTAGTAACTGGTCAGCAGTTAAACTTCATATCATAGGCCCCAAGTCCCTGAGTCTAGTTAGCCAGACAATTTTCTACCCAATTTGCTGTCATGCACCCAAGCCATATCTCACTAATTTGGCTATAAAGATGCTATGGAAAATTGTGTCAAAGGCCTTGTTAAAGTCGAAGTATGCAACATCCACTGCTCCCTCCTCATCCACGGACCCAGGCATATCATAGAAGGCAATCAGGCTGGTCAGGAAGGATTTGCCCTCAGTCAATCCTTCATGACTGCTCCCAGTCCCCCCATCTTTTACAAGGCTGGGTACTATTTCCACACAGATTTGACCTGTAACCTATTGGCACAGCCTTCCGAAGATGATTGAGAGTATCCTTGTAACTAACAACAACTCTCAGCAACCTTGCATGAAAATCAGGTGCCGTGGATTGGAGCCAGTGGGATGTAGACTGTGAGCAGTCAATCACTCTGGTGGCCACTGGTGAAGGTGTAGACAAGGCTGGCCTCAGGCGCGGAACCTCCCCACCCTGCCCGCTCTGTTTGCATCACAAAGGCTGGCAGCCCTGCTGCAACATCTCCCCAGGCTGGATCCCTGCAGGCATGGACATGTCTCTGCTTCTGCCAGGGTGAAACATCTCTCAGGTAGGCAGTAAAAAATACAGCAGTAAGCCAACAGCTGTTGCTCATAGGCTTGATCTGGGGAGGAATTGGCCCTAATGGCTTGACCATGCCCATCAATAAATCACACCAGAAACCCGAAAGCCTTTAGCTGGCTCCTTAATCTTTACAAGAGAAAACTGCCCGATTCATACAATGACTTCCAGAGAAAAGCAACAGAACTGTACAAAGTTTCCCACTAACTACAGAACCACGAAGAGAGAGAAAAAATTTTAAGCCAGTCAGTGTAGCATTTAGCTTTCGTGGCTTTTCTCTTCTCTTTGCTGACCAGCTCTTGTCTCTTGTGTGCAAATCTTACAACATAGCAAGGTGAGGATTAAGGACAAAGGGTAGCAATGGAGCGAAATGGGACAGAGAAAGGATGTGGGGGCAGGTGTGAAGACAAGGTCATCGTCACCAGAAGAATAGACGGCACCTCCTCACCACTGGTCTGTCTTTCATACTCTTTCCTGCTCCTCTCCAATCTCTTTGGTACTCTTTCAGATGAGAAATATTTGATTCTTTTTCAGCTTAACAGTAGCAATCTTTGAAGTGTCAAAAGCATATGAACATGATAATGCATTCTCTCAATTCTTAGATGGCTGGAGAAAGTTATTATAATCAGAACAACATCAGAGTTTGGCCTTTATCTAGCATTCAGGAGCTACGTATTAATGGACCAGAAGTTCAACCAACTATCTGTTCTATGTGCTATGCCACACCCCAGGCTGCAAAATCCTTTCAACCTCCTACAAGAAATGTCTGATGCATTGTGAAGAGAATACTAGCAACATCAAAGTGCTGCTGGACGCAAATAGCTAGAGCCAGCAAATCCTCAGCCATGTGTTGTTTCCTACTCTGTGTAGTACAACATCTCTGTGAGGTCTACAGGTGCATCTGATGAAAACGGGATTTCTAAACATACATCCTCCGTGTGTTGGTAAGAGCAGATCAGAGGATATCTCTTCGTTGCTTCTGAGTATCTCTTTGAGCAAGGAAGAGGAGGATAGTGGATAAGCCTTTGAGAGACAGAAAGAGAAATTGCCCATTGTGACTTCTATCCTTCCAGGCGCGTTATACAAGTGATTGAGCAATACAGTACTGTCTAGATTGAGGAAGGCTGCAAGGAGACTGAGGAGTTTAAGTATCTGTATGCAGAGAATGAGACAGAAAGCATCCTTTGCTTCTCCTCTTGTGGTGGCCTTGTTTGGGAACAAGTTTGCCTATGGGCAGACAGAACTGGTTTTGAGGCAAAGACAATCTATATTCTGCCATTTGGGTTTTCCAATGCAGTTTATCAGTGAACCACGGTCAAAGCCTCTGGTCAGCGAGGAGAGGGAAGCAGCTTAGACCCAAGAAAGGTAGATTAGATACTAGCAGCAGTGAAACCACTCAGAGCGAGAGACATTTCCTGAAATTGCTCCTTTGCTGCAAAAGTGTGTGACTGACTTCTGCAAAGCAAACTGGAAATGCAAGGAACTCCAAAGCTCTCTGTGTTCAAGTCACCTTTTGTCTGTCTCTTCTCCTAGAACAAGCACAGATGTTTTGGTCTGCTGTGAGAGTTCTCAGCCTTAAGCAGTTTTCTGCAGTCAGGGAGCATTATCCTCTGGCCGTTGGCTTTTACTTTCTGCACCAGTTTTTTCTTCATTTCCTTCCTATTTTGCTATGTTTTGTTTCTGGCTTGGGCGTAGAGTCCATCTTTTTGGGGGAACATGTAAATAACTCTAGGTGGCAGGACAGTAGGAAGGTGTAGAAGAGGCTCCTGGAGTTTTTTTGTGAGTGCTTGACAGGTTTATCTCTCTACCTGCTTGTCCCACGGTGGTGAGTTTTGGAGAAAGACTGTGCAGGGACAATGGAAGCATCTCTCAGGGCCCTCTGATCCTCCACTCCTTCTCCTCTACAGTGCAAGTATTTACGGGTAATACAGAAGGCAAACCTTTGTAATAATCTAAGGTTGTTTCTCTTCCTGGATAGCCAATTTGAGGAGACTCAAGATGCATAAAGCGGCTTAAATAATGCAGCTTTTAGAGAGAGGAGAGGATGTGGGATGTCACCCTCCCCAGGAGCAAAGTTGAAGTGTCTGGTTGAACTGGGATTATCCCACATTTTAGAGATGATATCTAAGAGTATAATGCTGTGTGAATCCTCCTTCATCTTTATTCTCCTGTGCTCTATTCAGTAAAACTTTGGTTAATGTCAGAGTTTTCACACTGCCGGACTGAGACACCTGCGTATCCTGGCACCCTGCATACATCCCCACCTCTGGCCTCTCATCCCAGAGATACTCTTGTCCATTTGAAGTGAGCCGAGTGATTTTGGTGCTATGCCCGGCTGCGCAACCACCAGTCCTGCCCACAGACCCTCGTGGAGATGCAGGCTGCATCCACGGCAGCAGCCAGCATGTTGCAGCACACAGTAGGGCAGCTGGCCCAAATCTGTCCCTCAGTTTGTATCTGTCATCATTGCCATGAGTGCCAGGGGAAAAGCTCAATCCCTTCAGTGTATAAATAGGTCAGCAGAGCTATCCATGGGAAACACTTCCAAAACCTCCTTTCCTGCAGACTATTTTGAACCTGAAAGCCTGTGCAGGATTTCAGCAGAGTTTTTATGCTTGGAGTCAAGAAAAAAAAAAACAAACTAAAAGAGTCTCGCGGTCTCACCCAGTACTTTTTTCTGTGGAGCAGGGGATGACTGAGCCGCTGCAGCCTCCTCCCTTTCAGCATCCGTCAGGGCATGGGTATATTGTCCTGTGCCTGTGGCATTATCCTAGCCAAAGCCTGGATGGGGACTGCTCTTTCTGGATGAGTCCCTTATATCCTGTATGACGTCCTCGAGCCTATTTGTGCCCAAATGCCCTGCCTAAAAATGGAAATAGGGATAAATTTAGCAGCTGCAATACTAAAAGTAAATTTAGACTTACCATGGCTTACAAAAAAAAAAGAGCCAAGAAGTTTTGCGTTGGCCTTTTGCAGTTTTATGGCACTCACTGTTATGAAAAAAATAGCATTGCTCTTAGAGTTTGGTATGAGGACTGGTTTTCTACCAGCCTGACTCAAAAACTCAGAAAATCTGGTATTACAAACATGTAAGAGACGACCCACTGTGAGGTCTGTCAGACATGAAGAATTTGGGAGAGCAAATTATATAGTCCACCCAAGCATCTCATTCCAGCTCTGCAGGAGATGGGACATGACACAGTGTTTAGTGCAAAACAACAGAGTTTTATGTGCAATGTTTTTGTAGGAAGATACCATTTTCAGAGGTGACCTTATCTACAGAGGATGAAGACAGACCTCAGGAAGATGGTTTCCAAACTTGATGAAAACAAGCAGCCTCTCAGAGAAGACAAACATTTCACGGTAAAAGAAAACTGGTGAGGTCAGGTGATATTCTACTTTAGCTAATTGCAAAGAAGGAAAAAAAAATCAAGTTTTATTTATGTACTTTCCAAACACTGTGAAATTCCTGACAATTGAAAAAAAAAAAAAAAAACCCAAAACAACCCAGACAGAAAATATGGCCAAAATACATTTGAAGGTACTCGAGGACTTACCTTGAAAACAGCCTTCATCTTACCAGTGTTCTTAAGTGACACCTATTGTTATCTTTCTATTTCAGGCATGTTTTGAAAATGAAGTTATGTCCTTCATGGGAAGCATAACTAAAAGGGCTCTTCCTGCAAAGCCACATCTTTAGAAATGTTTTTAGATTGTTTGTGCCAGTCTATTTCATATCTAGGCCTCTCAGGGAAACTCTCTGTCATCTTGAACAGAAACACACAGCTCTGAAGAATCAAGAAGCCTTGTGTAAAGAGAATGGTTAAAAAAAAAAATTTATTTTCCTTATTTCCCACTGCATTGTTGCTTCTTCATGACATACCTTTCATTTCAATTTTCAGATTTCTGCATTCCATGAATATAAACTTCTTAAGTATCAACAGGTTCCATGTTTCAAGGACATAAATAATTTAAAGGCAAGTGATCAAATAATAACACATCCTGCTATTAATCAGTCATAGAATCACCTAGGTTAGAAGAGACCTTTAAGATCATGAAGTCCAAACATACACATAACAGTACCAAAACCACCCCTAAACCATGTCCCTCATCACCATGTCTACCCACATCTTTTAAATACCTCCAGGGGTGGCGATTTCACCACTTGACTGGGCAGGCTGTTCCAATGCTTGACAACCCTTTCCGTGAAGAAGTTTTTCCTAATATCCAATCTAACCCTCCCTTGGCACAACTTGAGGCCATTTCCTCTACTCCTATCGCTTGTTACTTGGAAAATAGACTGACCCCCACCTTGCTCCAAGCTCCTTTCAGGTAGTTGTAGGGAGTGATAAGGTCTGCCCTCAGCCTCCTTTTTTTCCAAGCTAAACAACCCCAGTTCCCTCAGCCGCTCCTCATTTGATTTGTTCTCTAGACCCCTCACCAGCTTCGTTGCCCTTCTCTGGACACGCTCCAGCACCTCCAATGTCTTTCTTGTAGTGAGGGGCCCCAAAACTGAACACGGCATTCGAGGTGGGCCCTCGCCAGTGCTGAGTACAGGGGGACGATCACTTCCCTAGTCCTGCTGGCCACACTATTCCTGATACAGGCCAAGATGCCATTGGCCTTCTTGGCCACCTGGGCACACGCTGGCTCATGTTCAGCCGACTGTCCACCAGGACGCCCAGGTCCTTTTCCACCGGGCATCTTTCCAGCCGCTCCTCCCCAAGCCTGTAGCGCTGCCTGGGGCTGTTGTGACTCAAGTGCAGAACCTGGCATCTTGGCAGTGTTGAACCTCGTACCACTGGCCTCAGCCCATCAATCCAGTCTGGCCAGATCCCCCTGTGGAGCCATCCTACCCTCAAGCAGGTCAACACTCTTGCCCAGCTTGGTGTCCTCTACAAACTTACTGAGGGTGCACTTGATCCCCTTATCCAGGTCGTTGACAAAGATATTAAACAAAACCGGCCCCAATACCGAGCCCCGGGGAACACTGCTTGTGACTGGCCACCAACTGGTTTTAACTCCATTTGCCACCACTCTTTGTGCCCAGCCTTCCAGCCAGTTTTTTACCCAGCAAAGAGTACACCCGTCTAAGCCATGTGCAGCCAGTTTCTCCAGGAGAATGCTGTGGGAAATGGTGTTGAAGGCTTTACTAAAGGCCAGGTAGACAACATCCACAACCTTTCCCTCATTCGCCAAGCGGGTTAATTTGTCGTAGAAGGAGATCAGTCAAGCAGGACCTGATTTGGTAGAATCTGTAGTACAGACTGGACACATTTAACTTAGTGCGTACATGTGTGTTCACACACTTCCTCCATCATCTTGCTTGTAAAAAAACCCCACAATTAACTAGAGCAGGAAGGATTTGATTGATTATTTTCTCACAGGAATAAAACCAAAGAGCACAGTTAGCATTAAGAATGCCTACGGATAGGTATTGAGATGTGCAAAGCTTACAGCAAGGCTCCTTTTTGGTCACCCATCTCCCCAACCCCGTGACTTCTCCCTGTACCTCACTCTGCCCAACTTCACCCGCTGCTAACCCTTTTCTTGTGAGACATCTGTTCACAGGAGCTGGCAAGAAGGTTGGAAGAAAAAGAAAATGAACTCCTTAAGGTATCCAAATGCCCTTATGAAGAAAGAAATAGGCATGAGGTGTGAAGGAAGAGTGTCAGAGCTGACCGTAAGATTATTAAAAAGAGACTGTAACTTTGAACTTGTCCCAGAGCAATGAAGACCATGTCAAGGTAGCTCTGTGATGTCTAACTCTGTCCACATGTGGGCCCATCCGAGATTTGCCTGGCTGTCATTGCTGTGATAAAATTCCCCCGTCATTGCTGTCCCTGAGTGCACAGGTGGCCTGAGAACAGGCTTTTGCATGAGTGTGTGGCTTACTGAGTCTTTGTGGTCTCTTCTGATGCTGCCCATACTGGATCACAAAATATTTGCTCCTTAGGCGTGCAGTTATCCATGAAGGGATGTACGTGGTCCACCTTTCTTCCACAAATTTCAGCTGGTTACCGAACAATTTCCAGCTGCACATTTTCCTAATCTCCTCTTTTCTGGGGATAATAACGACCTCGTGACAACAGGCTTTCTTCTCCCGTTTTTCCACAGGAGCAAACACAGGCATTTGAGTAGCTGATACCTTGGTTTGTCCCTCCAGTGCAAGGGGCCTCAGCTTTCTGTTAATACACAGCTGGGATTTAGATAAGCCTTTTGGAAATAAAGTCTTCCATATTCCATCAATCATCATCAGACTTTGAACAAATACGATGCTAAACAAAGTAGGCTGTTTTGACTTAGTTTCTTTTTGTTCGGTATGAATAAAGGAGATTATTTTTCCCAGCAAAACAATTAAATGCAAGCACTTGTCATAACAAAGTCTCCAGCAAAGTTTTAAAATGGCGCGTATGGCTGTGATTTCATGCTAAGCTACAGAAAAGCAACACTTTTGTTTACCAGAGGCCTCCATAAACCAAGCCAACTTGATTTATGAGTCAGCAGAGTCATGGGATCACAGAATAGTTCTGGTGGGACAGAACCATGGGAGGAGCTCTGGTCCGACCTCGCGCTCAAAGCTCAGAGCAGGATGCTCAGGGCTGCATCCAGCCGGGCTGCAAAGCCTCCAGGGCCAGACCTCACAGAGCCTCCTGGCCACCTGCACAGCGACCCTGGCGACCTCTCCTGAACTCGCTGCAGGTCATTGACATCCATCAGGTACTGGCAGGAACACAGTATCCACACATGGCCTAGTGAGCGCCAATTAGAGGAAGCAAATCCCTTCCCTGCAGGCCATGCTCCTGCCCATAGGGGTGGGATGCTGCTGGTCTCCATCACTGTCAGGGCATGCTGGGGGCTTATGCTCAGCCCACCACCAGGCCTTTCCTGCACTGCCCAACTCCTGAGGACATTGTCCTGCATGTGTTCCTCATCCCACAAGCTACTGATCCCCTTGGTCATGTGTTTGTGGCTGCAGAAAAGCCATGATGTTTGGTTAACATATGGCATCTTGCAGAAATTTCTGCTGATAATGACAAAAAGCCATCCTGGTGGTCGTAAGCTTGCTTGTGTCGATCCTCTGGGTCTGACAATAGTTATAACCACACTCAAAGCATTTATCTCAGTATGGACTGCAGCTTCTGCTTCTGTCTTGTATCCTGATGCCTGTTTTTACCAAACAGATAGGAATCGTCTATAAGATTTCCCTTCACTGGTGATATCAGCCACAATTTCTGGGTCTAGAAAGACTGTCAAACACACAGTGTGATCACATAATCCTCACTTTGGATAAATGTTTGGTGGATAGAAAATGCTGGTTTGTAGTGTTTTAGTAGTCTTTTTCCAGTTTAACCAATACTACTGGTTTAATATTAATACTTTTCCCCTGACAAGTTATATTTGATTTTCTTGATTTTTAGGAAAAACTTGAAATATCAGAAGCAATAGAATTAGTCATACAACAGGACAAAGTCTTAGAGGTACGACATCCTATTGCGTATCACAGTACATGCTCGCTCTTTGTTTAGTCCAGCACCATTCTATAAGAGGTTTTACAAAGGTAATTACAAGGGTGTCAAACAGTGAAGTGATAGAGTCAAGTATAATACAGGGAAGAGTGTGGGGATTAGGTCTGCCAGTAGTCTCAGGAATACCAAAATAATGCAACACCAAGAAGTTCTGGGTTGGAAATTTTGCAGAGCATAGTCTGCAAACCAGCAAGTATGTCTTTGAAATGAGTAACCTTGTATTATTTGGAACAGAAGTCACCTGGAAAGTTACTGCAATGTAAAACTAATACCAGGAGGGCAGATTGCTGTATATTTCTATCAGAGCCAATTTGGGAGAGCAAAATTTAATATCTGGAAGGGCAGCACTGGTGCTGATCTCACGCTAATAAGCTTTGACTTGACTTTTATTGCACACCATACTGATGGACTAATATTAAGATTGTTACCTTTTCTTTTGAATTTTGAAGGCCATGCAGATACAACTAAGCCACTTACAAGAACAGCTCCAGCACCCTGGATTAATTGCATCGTAAGTATTAGCAATGCCCTCTATTATGGGCTTCTTATTACATAGTATCCAGAATATTTCCACATCAGCCATACCCGAAGCATGTGTTATTGATCGTAAGTTAATATATAAGTTTAAGCAGTGTCAAACAAGCACCTCATATTTATGTAGAACAGCTTCTTTTTCTGTCACGTAATCACCCAACCACAGAAATGCAAATGAAATGGAAAGTCTCATCTCACTCTTAGCAGATTCCAGGGTAGCTTATCTTTTCCTCAGAAGACCAAAAGTTGCGGGGCATATCCTGGATATTAATTGCGATTCGCTTTCTTCATAATCTGCACCTGGTTCATATTATTACCTAGCAGAATAACAAGCAAAAGCAGCAGCTTGAAAAGCAGCAGCTAAGCCTGCAGCCTCACAGCTATTTTGAGAGCTCTCTTTTCTTGGCCAGAGTTCAAGTGCCATTAAAACCATGCCCCCTGCCCTCGCCTCTCTACTGGACTGTAATTTCCTTTGAGTAATGAGGTTACAAAGAATCTCTGAATTTCAAAACACCACATCTAAGTACAGAGACTAGCCCATGTGGGTCTAAGCATTGGACTTCTCACTCTCGCTCTTCCCTTTCTCAACTGCTCCGCAATGCAGAAATTCTCTTAACTTCAGTAAACACTAGGGGTTAAGTACTCCTAGCAAACACTCCCAAATTAAGCACCAGGATGAAGTACTGGAAGTAAGTATGAGCCCTGTTTAAAAACTCCTTTTTCAGTTTGGTGAAGTGATTTGAGATTCAGTTTTGTGCTCTCTGTTCTGGAGAGAAGAGCTGTGTAATGACATTAGGTATGCACTGCATGAACTGTAACAATGGAGGCTGAAATACAATATCAAGTTTAAAATAACAAGAATTTAGGAGGAACTTTTTCAGCTCCTCCGCTGTTTGCAATAGTAGGGCCACCCCCAAACCTGAGGGGTACTACAGATTTTAATTACTGTAGTGTCTCCATCAGGCAAAGTTGGAGGACATCATAGAAGACAATGCTAGACCCTTTTGCCTACCTTGCTACCATAGTAGCACATATTTGGTGGGAGAAACCCAGCAATACTCATGTTTTCCTGCAAGAAAACAATAGCGTTAGCGCTGTGCTGTTAGTATGCTCTCTTCCCACTCTGTGACTGCTTCAGGGTTGCCTAGTTTTGCCCGTTATCCAAGACTGGATGAACCTACCAATTCAGTTGTTCCACGTAGTAATTCCTACGAAAATGCACCATGTAAAAGGGCTTCCTAATCTAGGTGCTTACAAACACACAAGAAGGCACAATACCCCACCAGAAGTCATCTAAGGCTCTCTGTAAATGGTTGTATAACATGCAGCAGGGAAATGTGTAGCATAGCAGCCCTGAAATGATTGTAAGCACGACCATTATTTTTCTGTTTACAGAGAAATCTCAAAGCAATTGCAGAATCAGATAGAAGGCTTGGGAGCGGAAAGCAGGCAAAAGAGAGGGGAAAATGAAAAAGAATACAGAAGCTAAAAGGCATGTGCTTTGGTGGAGGGGGCAGTTTGAGCAGCCTGGCAACAAAAGCTGACAAGAAGCAAAATCCTGACTCCAGCCTCTTAGCACAGTCAAGTGATATCAGTGCTTGGCCTGGAAATTCAACGTGTGCCTCTCTGTGTCCCTGCCATTGCTCCTGAGGGCTCACTCCATCCTGGGAATCTTTATTGGTTCTCCATTGCCCATGTGCCTGCTGGAGACGGGTGCTTTTTGGAAGCTGACTGCCCCCAGACGCCATGCTCTTGAGGTCCTTGCTCACACCTACTTTACTACCAAAGTAAATAGATGTCCAAAATGAGACATAGCAACAGGTACTTTTAGAAAGAAGAAAATAAAACATGCTCGGTCTAGAAATGAAAAATTGAAGATTGGGTGAAAGGGGAGGGAGGGAGAAATTAAATATTTCTTACAAAGTTCCCAAAGGAACTGCTTGGCTTTGCTGTCAATCTAGTCTTTATCCTTTTTGCTGTTGCCGTGCAACACTTTTTAGTGCAATCTCCTTTGTCATGAAAAGCAGTAAGAAACTCTTCTCCACAACCCAGGCATCTGTTAGGTTGCAGCTCCTCCTCATGCCGTAGTTTTGTCTTCATCGTGAGCACTGTTTGCCATGAGATGAGTCAGCTGCAGTCTCTGTTGTTGTTTCTTTTTGCTCCACAGCCAAGGAAAGAAGGTCAACAATTGCTCAAGCTCTCCGGCTCAGAAGTCAACCATGGTGAAACTGGTAAAAGAGAACTGCACTGCTCCCCTCACACCTGCACTTACAGGGCTTCCTCCATCTCTTTTTGTTCCAAGCTCAAAACCTCTTTGTTTCATCAGATATGACTCCTCTTTGAGGTTTTCAGCCCCAGGTGTTCCTTATATGACTCAGCTCCTGTGTCTCAGGCTCGCCACTTCTGGCTCAGTTCTGCTAGTTTGCGAGTCGTTTTTAATTCTTCAATGATTGTTGTCCTAGAAAGGAGAAAACTTCATTGCAGAGTGATTCATGCCTCCTCTTTCCCTTTCTAGGTCCAGAAATCAATGACCAGATGCCTAAAAAAATACTGTTTCTATCTTGGGTAGGTAAAATGTTTTCATTGTGTGCACACTTGATTAGTTACACTGGGAAGACTCTGGAGTCAAGATTATTCTGGCTAAGGCTGGAACATCATGGGACAAACAGTGTGAGCAGGGAAGAGAAATGTGCTGCAAGTGTAGCGCTGTGTGTGTGCAAACTTAGTGGAGCAGCAGAGTGAAGTAATCAGCGTGCAAACTCTTTTCTGGCCCTTGGGTACCTTTCCTTATGAATCTGCTCGCCTGCCACCTCTGAAAATGCAGCGTTTACGTGCATGCTGGCAAATGTCTCCTTCCACCAAATATTGCTCATTTGCTTCATCCCCTTCCACCACTCCATTTCAATCTGTGCATTTCAGTGTCAGGAAGCTGTTCCTGCTAGCACCAGGCACTCACCTGTGCAAATTATCTTCCAAAAGAAACAGGTAGACGCATTGCACGATTTGTCTGAACAAAAAAAATGGAAAAGCAGTACTGACCAAGAGTGTGGCTGGGCTCCCAGTGAATGCTACACACTCCCTACGTGACCTCAGGCAAAGTTCTTTCCTCCAGGCTTCAGTTGCCCACCTGTAAAATGACAATAGTATTTATTTTCTCCACTGTGTCTTCTCACGTGTTCACACCATAAAACCTTTGGTGGCAAGAGCCGTCATTAAGTATCAAACATTGCCAGTGTCAGATTATGGTAATTTTGCCAGCAACAGAAAGGAAGGATCCTGCCTTGACCAGGGCAAAGAAATACAAGATTAGATGCTCCAATAGTTTTTGATATTAATAGAGCTGGTTTACAGTGTCTGTATTTCTCCCTGTGTATTTGTCTTTCTCTCTTGTTGCAGGAACTCTTTGTGGCTGTTTGGCAGGTTCTTACAGCGCTCCGTCTACCTGTGTATCATGCTGTCCTTGTTTTCTAAATATTTATCTGATATTACCGGGACTTGTTTGCACCTGAACGGACCATCTCAATCCTCCTATGGACATTGTCTAGGGCTTCATTAACCCTAGAAGATTTTAAGGACTCTGGATTTCTGTAGGGCTACTCCTGGGCAGACCCTGCACTTTAAATTGAAGCACATATGAATGCTAAAAGCACATGGTCATGTCTGTCTTTCCTGTGAGAACCATACTAGCTCCTCAGAGGAAGAAACCAAAACCTAAGTATCTCAGCAAGAGGGAATATGCTTAAATGCATTCAGTTGTTTGCTGTTGGAGGTGGGTCTGAGATGCAAAAGTTGCTTCAATGTCTACATTTTCATCTTCCAGATCCTTCATTCTCCCAGCTATGGCTATTTTACTGTTTCTGTGTAAGCTTAAGAGCCAGACATATCTTCACATCCTGCACAAAGATTGGCAACGGGCCTTCTGCTGACTTGGGTGCAGGTGGACAAAGTGGGACAGCAGGCAAATACCACTGTCATTTTGCTGCCATGTTGTCGTCTGAGTCCTGGTCATTTCCACTGGTCGCTGTCACCTTCACCAGTATGAGCACCAAGGCAGTATGATTTTCCCTTGTCCTGTAAGAAAACACTGAGCTGGCCTTGGGTTTTGAAACTGGCCTTTGGCATTAGAAATCAGGGATTGTCCACCAAGCAATAATACAGTGGGGTTTTCTGTTCCCATCCAGGACTTCCCAGGCACAGAAGTCTCTTGGTTTTGTCAGGGTCATGGATACAATCCCAACAGGTGGCAGTTTCACCATGACAGATTGGCCTGTGCATGTCCTCAATGGGAACTCAGTGGGATCCCTTTGGATCATCAAGTATAGGCGCACCGCCTGTCAGTGGTCCCACAGGACAAAATGCTTGAACCTTTGGGCTCCCATAACTTCCCCATGAGATATTAACAGTAGAGACCGCTTGCGGCAATTGCATGTCCCAATGTATTTCCCTTACGAGGGCTTAGAGCCCTGTCCACGGCCACCATCTGCATTTCCACAAATGTAGATGGTGGCCATCTCAGCCAAACTCAGCCAAAGCTGAGTTTGAGCTATGGGACATTTTCTTGCCTCCCCTATTGCACCTCTTATGTTTAGAGTCTTTCTTGATGGTTTAATCCCTAACACAGCAGTGTGTTGCTTAGTTAAAACACTAATTTGGACCCCTGTATACATAAAGAACTCCAAACTTACTTATTTTGGGCCCACAGGAATACGTATAGCAGGTTCCCTGTCAGCAGATCACCCTCAAGAATTCACCAGGTGGAGTGGACGGCCCGAACCCCAAACCATGGCTTCTCATTGCTTTAATTCTGGAAGCTCCTCCTGCAGAGGTACAACAGGGTAAAGTTCCCCTTCCCGAGGGAGGGTGGCTGCCAGCACCTCCTTTTGCCATGTGGTTTTCCCCTCTAGCAATTCCAGCAGCAATTCTGGATGCAGACAGTGGGTTGTCTGCACAGCACCACTTGGACAACTCCAAGTTGCTAAAGCTTTTCGCCAAAGGCTATATCTTGCTGCCTTGTCAGTCTGACCTGATCTGCCTCAGTGTCTGTATATGTATGTGTGTATATGTATTTGTGTATATGTTTGAACATAAAAAGTGCTCTGTGATCTGAGCATGACACAAATGGTACGGAACAAGGGGTGGAATATCCTGATTTGAGGTAAAACAGAGCCAGGTTTCTGTTCAGTAATTTTACATTGCAGCTAAGCCTGTTCTAACTAACTGAACTCCCTGAAATTAACGGCCTTTTTTTCAGACAGTAGTTTGCTTCCAGAGTGGTAGGACTTGATTGTTTATAATTTATACCAAGGAATGTTATGCAGAGAGGCCCTTGCTTATATTTATTGCTATAACAACGAAGGCCAGACAACTTTGTTATTTGTCCCGTTGTAGGGTCAGAAGTGGAAAAGCGTATAGGGGTCACACCTATGGGGAGGAGCGGACAGGACAGGTGACCCCAAACTGACCACCAGGGTATTCCATCCCATCTGCCTCATGCTTAGTATAAAAAGGTGAGGGATCAAAGGGTCAGTCCACTTTCTTCAGTGGCTGGTGTCCAAGGAGGACTCTGTCCATTCATCTGCCTTTGATCCCAATCTGTGCATTCTTGAATTCAGATCCAGTTCCCATCCATCACTGAGTCCAGTCTGGGACTTTCACAGTGCCTGCCCAAGATGCGATCATCATCCTGGGAGATCGATACTGGTTTTGCATATATTGTATATAGATCATTATTTTATTTTTATTATTTTATTAGTATTTTCATTAAATAAAGTTTAGTTTCTTTTTAAACTCATAAGTCTCCCATCTCTCCTTGGAGGGAGATGTTGTCCCTTCTCTGAAGGGGAGAGAAGTAAAATAAAATGTGCATGGGGGAATTGGGAGGGTCTTGCTCATTGCACTCATTGGCACTCTAAACCCTTTCTCCCAGGGACCGAACAGGTGTTTTCAAAGCACCCAGCAATCCCCTAAGAAGAGGTCTGAGGTGTCAGGAGTCAGCCGCTGCAGCCATCAGCATCCCTTGCTGCCCTCTCCCATACATTGCCTAAATACAGGCGGCTTTTGGTACTCCTCTAGCCAGCCCTTTTACCTGGGCAGTAACTGGCTCCCCTTTCTCCTTGGTGTCCACACCCCCCACCCCACCATCACTCAACCACCCCTGGTTACAGAAACTCCCCACAAATATCCCGTTACCGGCTCTCCAGGTTTCAGCGAGGGCTCAGCCCGCAGCTGCCAGAGTGCAGATCCCACCCAGGGGCAGTGCGGGCAGGGGTGCGGAGCTGCCCACCATGCACATCCCTCTGCCTTACCAGGGGGTCATGCATCCTTCTCCTCCTGTCCCTTCGTTTCCTCACAACTGTGTCCGTCAGGGTCTCCCCAGATGTCCATCATCCCCATCCTTGGGATCTGCCCCCGCAATTAAATTTTTGAATTTGGACAATATCAGAGGGTCATTCTGCCTGTGCTAGCACAATCCCAATTTGTTGTTCTAACACATGCATCCACTCTCTTTCTCTTTTCAGTTCCCCTTTTAAACAATCTATTTCTAATTGCTTCTTTAAATTATGCTTCCGTAACATTCTGGAATAATTCTACTGATCCTGCGCTTGAATGAAAGATGCTTGTTGTTTGCATTGTGTTTTTTGTGTTTTTTCCAATGTTTTTCCCTTGGAATCAAAGTTTAGTGATACAGTGACAACGATTAAGGTCTCTGGATCATGTGTAGACTACCTGAACAGTGAAAACATTATCAAACTTCTTCAGAAAAGCCAATGCATTGCCTTCTTAGAGGAAAAAGTGAAGAATTTGTGCTAGAATAGGGCACAGTTGATTTTATTTGACCTTTACTAGCCTGAAGAAGCAAGGATCTGTCTTACAAATACTTCTTCTTTCTTTCACAAGACAGAAGAGCAGCAGACAGTGGTCGCAAGCAGCTGGTGAAACCTTGAGTTATCCACCTTGGCAACGAATTGTCTGGAGGGTTTATCTTTCCTGTAGTGCAGGATGACATGTTTTTTGCTGCAACATCTGAAGAAAAAAGCTGGTTGGTTGTGCTGTGCAATGCTGTGCAGAGAATGAGACAGAAAGCATCCTTTGCTTCTGCTATTGTGGTGGCTTTGTTTGGGAACAAGTTTGCCTATGGGCAGACAGAACTGGTTTTGAGGCAAAGACAATCTATATTCTGCCATTTGGGTTTTCCAATGCAGTTTATCAGTGAACCACGGTCAAAGCCTCTGGTCAGCGAGGAGAGGGAAGCAGCTTAGACCCAAGAAAGGTAGATTAGATACTAGGAGTAGTGAAACCACTCACAGCAAGAGACACGTCCTGAAATTTTACAGCATGACAGCTCCTCTGCTGCAAAAGTGTGTGACTGTACTTTAAGCACTGTGTCTACTAAAAACAAGACGAAGGCATCCACGATCTGAGCATTCATGGCAGACATCCTTCTCTAAGCAAAGAGACTTGGAAATAACAAGATTTTTTTGAAATATCATTGAATAAACAATGAAATTGCTCTTTGAAGACTCATGATGGATGCAGAGCAGTGAGGAAATCAGATGGAGGGGTTTTTTACCTGTATACAAGCAAGAGATCTCTGGATGAATGAAATATAAATAACCATGCAGCTGCCCCAAAAGGACAGACATCTGTACCACAGAACAGTTAAAAATCTTGCCTTGTTCAGGTGAGGCCCTCTGGATCTGGCGGCCACAAGATTTCACCTTCCTCTGGAGGATGGGAGAGCTGCCTTGTGAGTGACTGCGAGCAGTAGCCCAGCACTTTCACAGGGTGAATTACATGGTCTGTGGAGAGACAGTGATGTCTCAAAGAAAGGCGACAGCCATAACGTGTAAAGGAGCACAAGCAGAAAAAATAAATTAGCAGTAAAGGCACGAAGTCGGGAATATGAGACTACTGAGACTGCAAAATCAGGCACTCAAAAGTCAGGGAATGGGGAAATTTGATCAGAACAAAGCCAACTCTCTCTGTCTAGGTTTTTCTCAGAGCCTTTTAGGAGACAGCATTGCCAATTTGCTAAACACTGGGAACATGGACAGGGGGAGAGGGCTGGCACTACAGCCACCAGCAAGCTGTTGGCGTTAACCAGATCTGTTTAGGATGCTCAAACTGAAGACTGTGCCTCCCTTCTTTGCCTCAGTCACACTGTTTTGGTGATATTTCTAGGAGATCTGATGCATGGGAAGACCAGGCTGATACTTCCTGTTGAGTCAGCTGAACATGGAACCTAAAGGTTTGAGCTATAGCTACTAAAATTGAAATCGTGATGGATGTTCTCAGGGGCTGGTGTTCAGCACAGGAGCCCCACAGTGCTGGCTGCGTTTTGTACATTGCTGAGAGCTGATGGCTGCCTGACAGAGCTCACAGTCTGAGGTGGCAGTTCAGGTAAAACTTCTGCAAGGAAATCGCTCTCTGTGTTTTGAATTGAGCCAAGCCAATTGATCCTCTATACTACCCTGCCTATGGGAAGCGAGACTGAAGGCTTCACTCCCACTCCCTCTATAGCCAAGACATTGCTTCTTCCTGGAAGGCTGGAAGGTGTTGCCACCTCTAGGTGGATGCAAAGCCAAAAGTATCTGATCTTAGGCAGATACTCTGTTTTTTCTCCTATCCTTTTACATGCATGTGTTCACGCACAGGTGCATAGGCAGACACAGTAATGTCTTGGTTTGGACAGACTTGTTTCGTAGTCCATAGCTGAACATAGTTGAGTACAGCTTTTAGATGTCTGAACTAAAAATAGACACTCTCTGCTAACACATCACACACCTACACAACTACAACTGCATGCTAATTATCATAACAGCCAGCTGTCTTGTTCCCATTTTGCAGTCACGGCAGTAGACTTCCAAATATTTCAGTGCACCAGACTAACCCATCCCCAGAGGCTGATGTGGAGAACATCTCTAAAATGCAAAGATGTACAAAAACAAACTACGTGATGAATCTAAACCAACAACAGCAACAACAGCAAAATCATCCTTCTATTCAAAATTAAGCTGAGAAATTTGTTTGGGGAATAGCAGAAATAACACCAGCTCCATCTGGTCAGACGTGGACTGCAGCAATAACTTGATCCAGGTTATTGAATCCCCTACATTAGCATGGAGCACCGCATCTACCTTTAGCATCTGTAGTTCCTCGGAGACTGTCTCTGAAAAATGACAGCCTAGCTGGGCTGCTCGCCACAGACCTCAGTAATAGCATGGGAAACAAAGATGTTGTGAGGCAGTAGCTTGCTGTATGAACCGCTTCAACCACAGCCACATCAGTTTTTGTCCATCATGCAATGTTTGTTGAAAGAGTTGAAAGTTTTGACATTGCAGTCTCCTCCTATAGAGGCGTGTGGTTTAATCGATAAACTCCTCAGTTTAGCTAGGTTAGGATGTCCCTGTGGTTAGTCCAAGTACATTTGTACAGCCTAAGATATCATTTGCTGATCAGCAAGAGCTCTGAGGTGGTTTGTTTCACGAACCTGCTTATAGCCTACGCCTGTGTGAGAATGTGTCTAGCTGCACAACTATGTATTACTTCTAATCACTATCTTCAGCTCCATCTGCATAACCTTGCAGATAGCATCCTGGCTCTCCTGCTGTTCCCTGCACGGTTAATCCTTCTGTCACTCAGATGTACTTTTTGGTGGGCCTACTGTGATGTGTGCTAGAAATCTCAGAACTCATGGGATGTCGAAAAATACTTAGTTTTTAGATTCCACTGGGACTGCCTCAAGGGAGGAGGAAAATTCCCTGTTTGATGTTTAATATATAGTGCATTTGTTCCCGTTTATTAAAGCCTTTGACTGATTGCCATTGAAGTGCTGGCACACTGCATTTTCTGGTTGGTAAGCGTTAGCAAGGAGCAAGCCAACACGTTTTCAGTCTTTGCTATGTTACTACTAAATGTTGGTAGCTTTTTCAAGGCCCTATCTGCATGTTTCCCCTTTTGAGGAAAGAAAGTCCAGGGTACGTATTTGTTAGCTGGAGCTTGTAATTGAGCAGATTAATGATTTGATTGGCATGATGTAAGGCCCAATTTTAAAAGCACACAATTAACTTTAAGCACTAATATTCCCATTCAAGTCAGTCATTATTCCTTTGCTTAAGTGCTTTGTTGAACTTGGTCCTGAATATGAAGCAGCCTCTGTGTTACAAAATTAATTGCCTCTTTGCCCCAGGAGCTCAGCTGCTTTGCTGCCAGAAACAACACGGGGAAATTATATACACCGTTCGCAATGAGAATTAGCAGCGCAGCTGACGTGACTGGTACCTGAGAGAATGACCATCAGGAGAAAGAGATTTCAAAGTAAAAACTGAAAGATAACGAGCCAAAATTGATGACCCTTTACAGCTTTACAACTTGCTGGGCTGCCTGGTGGATTTGAGTCCAGTGAGCTTCCCTGAGAGCAAAATCCTGCAGCTGGAGGGGCTGGGAGCCGTCAGTCGGTGGTGGGGTCGAGGGGCCAGTGTGAGGAGCAGCCTCTCTGCCCCGCTCGGCTCCTTGGGGCTGTGCTCAGGGAACAGGAAGGCGGCAGGAAGCCCAAGCGGCTGGAGAGCTCAGATGTGGTTCCTCGCCCCTGCCTGCTCTGCTCAATCCACACTGCAGGCTGCTGGCCACGCTGACAGGGGAAAAAGCCCCCCGCGTTGAGGACACTGTGGAAATTCAGCCGACCCCCACTAAAGCCGTGGATGCAAAAGCCACAGCAGGGACAGCTGGGGACATTGCCATGGCAGGGCTCTTTGGGTTGGGAGCACAACTGAGCGTTCTCAGAGAAACAGTCCACCTGAGCATCTCGTTCCAGCTCTGCAGGAGATGGGCCATGACACAGTGTTTAGTGTGAAACAACAGAGTTTTCTGTGCAATGTTGTTGTAGGAAGATACCATTTTTAGGGGTGACCTTACCTATGGACTGTGAAGGCAGATCTTAGCGAGATGGTTTCTAAATTTGATGAAAACAAGCAGTCTGTCAGTGAAGACAGACGTTTCAAGAGTGAGTGCAGTCTGAGCAGATTCCCTCATTATTGTGTCTTCTAGAACAAGCGGAAAGCAAACAACTTCTAGAGTATTTAGCGTAAAAAGGTTACAAGGTGGTGTCATGCAGGCACTTCCCAGCCCACTCAGAACTCACCAGGAAAACACAATTTCTTTATGAGATTTTGTCAACTTCCTCTTTCTTGTCAGGCTAAACCAAATGCCAGATAAGGTTGTTCCCTATGCAGTTTGGAGCACCTCCTTCTTGGCCAAGTCTGAAAAAGATGAATGCAATAACATTTGTGGGGGTTCATCAAAACATTTCATTGGTTGAAAGTGGGATTAAGTTGGTGCTACATAAAAAGGCATGCTTCTGTTATTTTATAATCATCAGGTAACAAGAAAAAACATACATGACAGAGGAAATCAATGCAAAAGGAGTAAAGTGAAGTTTGAATATAGGTTTTAATGCTGTCGCTGCTGCCTTCCCTGTTTTCATGTAACCAGAACAGTGGTCCAGGCTGTGATCCTTCACCTAACACCGTAATTCTGTAGTTTTCAGACATTGCCAGTGCCTCCAAGGACCAAGATGGACAGAAAGATGTTGTAGGTCTCACATCTGCAATGGTCAAGGAAGAACTGGAGTGGCAGATGGTGGAGGTAGGACAGGGGCTGCTACTGGGTCTGCAGCCAAGGACCTCCAACCACCTTGTAGTGCCTGCAGCAGATTCATGGCGAGACTGTGGGCAAGTCACTTGTACTCTCTTGGTCTCACTGCAGTCAGCAGAATTTTTCTAGGTGATTCAAAATGGCTTTCACCCTCTGTTTCATCTGCTTTTGGGCAGAGATGGGGAGGGAGAATGCATACATTCAGAAACTAAAATACTTACCAACAACATCATTGTTGTGGTTGTGGTAAAAGAAAACTGCTGAGGTCAGGTGATATTCTACTTTAGCTAATTGCAAAGAAGGAAAAAAAAAAATCAAGTTTTATTTATGTACTTTCCAAACACTGTGAAATTCCTGACAATTGAAAAAAAAAAAAAAACCAAAAAACAACCCATACAGAAAATATGGCCAAAATACAGTTGATGGTACTTGAGGACTTACCTTGAAAACAGCCTTCATCTTACCAGTGTTCTTAAGTGACACCTATTGTTATCTTTCTATTTCAGGCATGTTTTGAAAATGAAGTTATGTCCTTCATGGGAAGCATAACTAAAAGGGCTCTTCCTGCAAAGCCACATCTTTAGAAATGTTTTTAGATTGTTTGTGCCAGTCTATTTCATATCTAGGCCTCTCAGGGAAACTCTCTGTCATCTTGAACAGAAACACACAGCTCTGAAGAATCAAGAAGCCTTGTGTAAAGAGAATGGTTAAAAAAAAAAAAATCCTTATTTCCCACTGCATTGTTGCTTCTTCATGACATACCTTTCATTTCAATTTTCAGATTTCTGTGTTCCATGAATATAAATTTCTTAAGTATCAACAGGTTCCATGTTTCAAGGACATAAGTAATTTGAAGGCAAGTGATCAAATAATAACACATCCTGCTATTCATGGTTAAAAATATCTGTAGTACACACCCTTAACTCATTTGGACACATTTGACACAGAAGTGTCCAGTCACCCCTGTTACCCAAGGGCTGGTTAACTTAAGCAACAACATCTTTTTTGGCAGAAGAATGCAGGTCAAAGACACACCGGGTGGTGTTTAATCCAGGACTAACCTGCGGTATTACAGGGTCCTTAACCAGGGATAGTGTTTGCTATATCAGGTATTTTACACACATAAGTGTAGTTCCTCATCTAAAGGCTTTGCAGTTTAGACATACACACAAGAATACTTGGGAGCACATTTGCTGCTATTGAAAATAAAAAGCGAGATGACTTATTTTTTCCTGTTCACCTGCCTCTTGCACCCATTGCTATGTATAACTGCAGTCAGGAATGGGTTATAGGCTGAAGGTACAAACACACACATGTGCAAGCACACACTTGCCCCCTCATCTTGCTTGTAAAAAACCCACAAATAACTGGCACAGGAAGGATTTGATCATTATTTCCTCACAGGAATAAAACCAAAGAGCACAGTTAGCATTAAGAATGCCTACGGATAGGTATTGAGATGTGCAAAGCTTACAGCAAGGCTCCTTTTTGGTCACCCATCTCCCCAACCCCGTGACTTCTCCCTGTACCTCACTCTGCCCAACTTCACCCGCCGCTAACCCTTTTCTTGTGAGACATCTGTTCACAGGAGCTGGCAAGAAGGTTGGAAGAAAAAGAAAATGAACTCCTTAAGGTATCCAAATGCCCTTATGAAGAAAGAAATAGGCATGAGGTGTGAAGGAAGAGTGTCAGAGCTGACCGTAAGATTATTAAAAAGAGACTGTAACTTTGAACTTGTCCCAGAGCAATGAAGACCATGTCAAGGTAGCTCTGTGATGTCTAACTCTGTCCACATGTGGGCCCATCCGAGATTTGCCTGGCTGTCATTGCTGTGATAAAATTCCCCCGTCATTGCTGTCCCTGAGTGCACAGGTGGCCTGAGAACAGGCTTTTGCATGAGTGTGTGGCTTACTGAGTCTTTGTGGTCTCTTCTGATGCTGCCCATACTGGATCACAAAATATTTGCTCCTTAGGCGTGCAGTTATCCATGAAGGGATGTACGTGGTCCACCTTTCTTCCACAAATTTCAGCTGGTTACCGAACAATTTCCAGCTGCACATTTTCCTAATCTCCTCTTTTCTGGGGATAATAACGACCTCGTGACAACAGGCTTTCTTCTCCCGTTTTTCCACAGGAGCAAACACAGGCATTTGAGTAGCTGATACCTTGGTTTGTCCCTCCAGTGCAAGGGGCCTCAGCTTTCTGTTAATACACAGCTGGGATTTAGATAAGCCTTTTGGAAATAAAGTCTTCCATATTCCATCAATCATCATCAGACTTTGAACAAATACGATGCTAAACAAAGTAGGCTGTTTTGACTTAGTTTCTTTTTGTTCGGTATGAATAAAGGAGATTATTTTTCCCAGCAAAACAATTAAATGCAAGCACTTGTCATAACAAAGTCTCCAGCAAAGTTTTAAAATGGCGCGTATGGCTGTGATTTCATGCTAAGCTACAGAAAAGCAACACTTTTGTTTACCAGAGGCCTCCATAAACCAAGCCAACTTGATTTATGAGTCAGCAGAGTCATGGGATCACAGAATAGTTCTGGTGGGACAGAACCATGGGAGGAGCTCTGGTCCGACCTCGCGCTCAAAGCTCAGAGCAGGATGCTCAGGGCTGCATCCAGCCGGGCTGCAAAGCCTCCAGGGCCAGACCTCACAGAGCCTCCTGGCCACCTGCACAGCGACCCTGGCGACCTCTCCTGAACTCGCTGCAGGTCATTGACATCCATCAGGTACTGGCAGGAACACAGTATCCACACATGGCCTAGTGAGCGCCAATTAGAGGAAGCAAATCCCTTCCCTGCAGGCCATGCTCCTGCCCATAGGGGTGGGATGCTGCTGGTCTCCATCACTGTCAGGGCATGCTGGGGGCTTATGCTCAGCTCTTGTCCCACCACCACCAGGCCTTTCCTGCACTGCCCAGCTCCTGAGGACATTGTCCTGCATGTGTTCTTCATCCCACAAGCTACTGATCCCCCTGGCCATGTGTTTGCAGTGGCAGAGTAGCCAGGACGTTTCACTGATGTATAGCATCTTCCCTGAGTCGATGACTGCATGTGTCGTGTTCCCTCCATCATCCCTTCTGCATTAGCTCACACGACCGTGGCTAAGCGGTGCTGCCTGTGACTCTGTGGCATTGTTGATCTGCGGCGAGCTGCCTGTCAGACAAGTCTCACATGTACACAGGCACACGTACTGCAGGTATTATAGAATCACAGAATCATAGAATCACTTGGGTTGGAAGAGACCTTCAAGATCATGGAGTCCAACCATAAACCTATGCCAAAACCACCCCTAAACCATGTCCCTCAGCACCATGTCTACCCGTCCTTTAAATACCTCCAGGGATGGCGATTCCCCCACCTCCCTGGGCAGCCTGTTCCAATGCTTGATAACCCTTTCGGTGAAGAAGTTTTTCCTAATATCCAATCTAACCCTCCCTTGGCAGAATTTGAGGCCATTTCCTGTTGTCCTGTTGCCTGTCACTTGGGAGAAGAGACCGACCCACGCCTCACTCCAAGCTCTTTCAGGTAGTTCTAGAGAGTGATAAGGTCTCCCCTCAGCCTCCTTTTCTCCAGGCTAAACAACCACGGTTCCCTCAGTACTCTAAATGGTGCCTCACCAGGGTCAAGTACAGGGGGGTGATCAGGTCCCTGGTTCTGCTCACCACACTTTTCCTGACACAAATCAGGATGCTGTTGGTCTTCTTGGCCGCCTGGACACATGGATGGTTCATACTTAGCCAACTGTCAATTAACTCTCCCAGATCTTTTTCTGCCCAGCAGCTTTCCAGCCACTCTTCCCAGAGACTGTAGTGTTGCATGGGGTTGTTGTGACCCAAGTGCAGGTCCCAGCACTTGGCCTTGTTGGACTTCATACCATTGGCCTCGGCCCATCAATCCAGCCTGTCCAGACCCCTCTGTAGGGCCTTGCTACCCTCAAGCAGGTCAACGCTTCTGCCCAGCTTGGTGTCCTCTGCAAACTTACTGAGGGTGCACTTGTCCAGATCATTGATAAAGATATTAAACAGAAACAGCACCATTTAACTCCATTCACCACCACTCTTTAGACCTGGCCTTCTGGCCAGTTCTTGACCCAGCAGAGCATACACCCACCCAAGCCGTGAGCAGCCAGTTTCTCCAGGAGAATACTGTGGTAAAAGTTAGTTTCTGCTGATAATGATAAAACACCATCCTGATGGTCACAAGCAGTTTTCTTGTGTAGATTCTCTGGTTCTGAGAAAATAGTTACAAGCACCCTCAAAACATTTATCTCAGTACGGACTTCAGCTTCTGTCTTATATCCCGCTGCTTATTTTTACCAAACAGATAGGAATTGTCTGTAAGATTTCCCTTCACTGCTGATATCAGCCGCAATTTCTGGGTCTAGAAGGACTGTCAAACACACAGTGTGATCACATAATCCTCACTTTTAATAAATGTTTGATGGATAGAAAGTGCTGGTTTGTAGCTTTTTACTAGGCTCTTTAGACTGTAATAATAATTACTACATCATGCATTCCTATGAAGGTGCGCCACGTAAAAGGGGTTCCTAATCCAGGTGCTTACAAACACATGAGAAGGTACAACATCCCACCAGAAGAACTTTGAGGTCTAGAGCCCCCTCCATCTTGTCTGGGGCCACATTATCTGTTAAAGGAGAGGCCACTGACTGAGTATTCACACACCATTCAAGCGGTCGCACACACACACCACCTGAGTCTTTAACTGCTAGGACCAGAGTCCCTTCACAGTGGGCAACCCCAGGGAGCTGCTGGGTGCCCCTTGCGACTCCTCACACACAGACACACTAACTCTCAGGCATGCTTTCTCCTTCTTCAGGCTTGACCGTAGGTTTCCTGCAGCAGAGTCTTAGGTGTCAGATTTCATATAAATAATTTAATTGACAGGTACAGCAGCAGGGTCAGGTAGCTGGTTGCCTCCAGAGAGGGACCTCAAACAAAGAAATCCCTCAGCAATTACACCCTTGTGATCTATATACCTGCCCCTCGTGTGTTCTTCACATGCTCTTCATGCATCTTTTAGTCCAATGGTGATTTTCAATCTGCCGTCTTCTAACACCTTATTGGGTTCTTTCTCTGTGTCAAGGCAGGTAGGCTGCTCACTGCTCTTGCCTTGTTGACTTCAGTCTCTGCTGATGGTTGTAACCTCCTTATCTTCTGGTTTACTTTTCTCATGTGCCTGCGCTCGCTGGCAGAACGTGGGGAACTGAAAAGTCCCAGACTTCAGAAGAACACTAACATCAGTGTTACCAACATTTTCCTCATACTAAAAGACTAAACGGAGAACTGTACTAGGTGCTAGGAAAATTACTATAGAAAATTAACTCTATTGCAGCCTAAAGGCTTCAGCAAAGCTGGACATTCATGCTAAGTAAAGCTAAGCAAACAGCGTAAGTCACACCCTACTGTAACCCTAAGTAATTTATTCTAACTAAAACACACTTATTTAAGCTAAACAACTAATATCTCTCAACATGAACCCCAGCAGATTTTTAAAACTCCAGACTGGATCTCTGTAGGGCTACTGTATTGCTTCTGGGAAGACTCTGCACTTTAAAATAAAGCATTGATGAATGCTAAAAGCACATGATAATGTCTGTCTTTCCTGTGAGAACTGCATTAGCTCCTCAGAGGAATAAACCAAAGCCCATGTATCTCAGCAAGAGGGAATATACTTAAATGCATTCAGTTGTTTGCTGTTGGAGGTGGGTCTGAGATGCAAAAATTGCCTCAACCTCCATGTTTTGATCTACTCCCCAAGACCCTGAAAGTCCTGCCCCCATTAGCACAGGCATGAGTACGAGAAATCTGTAATTAAATCTAAATAGGATCTTCTGTTAATGCAAATTGAAATGACCCCATTATCAGCCGAGCAGTGATAACTGGTAGGAGCTGAAGCTTTGTCCTAGAAAATGCCTCTTGGCAGACTCTGGACCAATCACCTCTGTGCATTAGTGTGCCAGTCAACCACCTTGCTACCTAACGACAGAAATCCTTCAAACAGTCTCTCTTGAACACACAGAGCAATCCTACTGCACATCCACAGAAAGTCCCTCATGAAGAATATGAGGTTGCTCCCTTTGCTTAAAGTTTAGGGACTATCTGCAGGCTGTGGTAAGCCCTGGTGTATCTTGGAGGAACCCGTCTAGCACAGAACACGTGTGAGACAGGACTGTAGATTTCAAATGCCCTGCGTAGGCAGAGGTCGTCAATATGTCTTCTGTGTGCTTCACTGAGCAGTCGGGCTTCCTCAACCACTACAGCATGCAAGAGACCTTGATCAAGCTCTCAGTGGTCCCACAGGACAGCTCATTGTGGGTGTTTAAGAAGACATCAGTGCAACCTGCCTTCTAGGCTTGGCTGCCCTAAGTGCCCTCCATGTCCTAATTTTCTACCCACCAGAAGGGCATCGTGCACCCTCCATCCTTGAATCAGTTTTGGAAGTAGTCTGTCTTTGATCACGATGGAAGACATGCTACCTCACAGTGTCATACCCAAGTCTTATAGGACATAGAGATTGCTTGTCCTAGTTACAAATTTCCATGTCTAGTCTCTGAAAGGAGACCAGGATGGTCTCCACACAGAGGCTATGTCTGCTTCTGGGTCTGAAAAGGGTACCACAGTGCTTCAGCAAGTATCAGCTGGTATCTGTGTTTCCAAGGCTTGCTGACAGCATGTTTTTCCCTACATCTTCCGAATTCACCACCCATTGGCTGCACGAAAGAGTCCTGCCTGGCTGTCGTTGCTGAGTAACTTGTGCAGCAATGAGTTAGAGCTGCTAAAGATCAAAATAACCCAGAAAATGGTTTTAAAATCCTTCTTGTGTTATCTCCTGCTCCAGATATTTTTGCTTTTTTTCACAGATTAGGAAGAGCATGAAAACCGCTCTCTAATGAGACAGTATCTTGCAGGGCTGTCTTGTCGTATGCCCAATTGCCTTTCATGGGAAGTACCTGATGTGAAAAAGGAGCTGAAACACCACAAGTTGGGAAAGCAAACACACATAAAACGTTTATGATGGAGGGCAAGTGTGCTGAAAGCAACGCACAGTAGCAAAATCTCCTGGTTCTGTGTAGAAAATGGAGCTTCCAGATTTGAAAAAGAAAATCCATTAAAGCTATGAAAAGGGGATACAATCGTAGGAAGTCTGTCTTACAAGACAGAACATTTGTAGGAACTCATAAAAAACCTTAGCATATTACAAATAACTGTGAAAAACTGTGAAAGTATCATCAAACTGATGCAAGATGTTGCAAGGTACATCTCCTGCTGCTGCCTGCTTTCCTGCATCCAGCTCCGGGCACTGGGGGGAAATTTGAGAGTGTGCTCTGAGATAAACATCTGTGCTTATTGCTCTGTCTCCATTTAAAAAAAACTGTCCTAAGTCATCTCCATTATTCCTTGTAATTGCCATAATCCACAGGTTGTGATCCTTGTGGCAGAAGCCTTGAGCAGAAGAAAGCATAGTGGGGAGTGATTTTAGCACCGCTGTTTGGCTCTGGGAGTGCAAATCTTTGCAGGCAACTTGACCATTGAGTTTAAAACACAAGATAAAGCAGTTTGACAATTGATGGTGGCATGAAAAAAAAAGAAAAGTGATTGAACAGCCCAGTTTTCAGCTGTGCCCGCACCCTGTGGAGTGGGTGGGAGTAGGGAGCGCATGTGGGGCAACAGTAGAAGTTTGGGAGACACCAGCTTGTCTTTGCTGCTAAAAGCCAAAGTAATTTCCCTGTCTTGTCAGCTGACAGCTCCTCCTCCTCTCCTGGGACAGGAAGAAGGGCACTTTCTGTTTGAGCACCCTCATGTTGGGCTGGATAGGACAGTCCCTCTTGCAAGGGTCTGGAGGAGGTGAGGGAGGGCACAGATGTCTAAGTGGGCATGTCACAAAGCAGCACACCTTTCCTGGGTGCAGAAGAAACAATGACCATTGACAATCTCTGAAGAATCTTTTCTTCGCTGTTGCAGACCCCGACTGTGAGGCAGCCTGTTGTTGCCTTAGACAGGTTTAAAAAAATTCCAGTGCATTGAAATTTGTCACCTTAGGTAAGTGCATATGTTTGCATAACCTGTTCCCCAGCACAACTCTGACCCCACCAAAGGGCCTTCCCATTCTTTACCCCACAAAGGACCGAGTGACGTGAACGCAAAAAATTTAGGTGGATTCCTATCTGAAAGCCTGAACAAGTAGTTGGAAGAGAAATTTCTTGAAGGTGACTGAATAGGCAAACTGTGTTAGGCTCAGGAAATCCTCTGAGCTGAAAATAGCTGAAGATGGGGACAGTACTCAGGGGAAGCGCCATATATCTTTGTCCTATTCTTACTTTCCCCTGGGCGTCTGCTTATGAACACAGTTCTTATAGATTCTGCCTATCAGATGTATTTATCGGTTCAGTCCTTAACAAAACTAAATACGTTTTCCCTGACCCCCCAAAATTCAGGTCCCAGAGAAAAAATATATGGGGGAGGTGGGTGTGTGTGCAGGCAAGGGAACAACAGGAGACAGGTGAAAGCCCAGAAGTCAAAAATGAAGTGATTTTGGCCAGCCTGGCCCTACTGGCCTGAGAGGGAAGAACAAGCTCTGAATATGGCTTTATGTAAGGAGCACAGTCTCAAGGGATGGAGTGCCCAATAGGAGTGTATGAGCCAGCCCCAGGAAGGGAAAATATATCCTCAGAGCCAGCAAAAAGGGAGAAAAAGGCCAGAGAAGAGCCTGCAGCAGTTGCGTTGCTGCAGCTGTAGGACCCCAGCTCTCCCACCCTACCAGGAAGGTGCTGAGTGACAGCCCTGTGGGTGTTTGGGAAGCCCTTTCCCCACCTCTGGGGGTGGTGAACGCACACTGCCAAGGGTACGCGTGTAAGCAGTGGTAGTCTTGCTGTGGCTGCTTTTGCTAAATCTTGGAGCATTAGTGATGATAAACAAGTCAAGGTGGCCCTCAGGACAGCACATTAGTCAGCAAATGAGCCTGCTGACAGGTAATCCAGCGGGAATGCAGCATTTTCATTTATTCTGGTGTGTCTAAGCAGATACGCTGATGGCCTCCAGTTTAGATATTCATGTACATTGTCTATAACAGTACTTGCACACCAGTCCTTCCTGGGAGAATGAGCAGCAGTCATTTATCAGCTTTTGTACAAATGCAGTCCTTTTGCTGGCAGGCAGAGATACTCAGCTATTGCCAGAGAGAAGACAGAAAGGACAAGTCCGAAGAGGAACAGGAAGCATATTCATCCTTGATTTCAGTGGGCTACAGGTCCAGGCATTTGCATGCATTATCTGAATTACTGGGGAGAGGCTTAAGGCTACAGGAGTGAACGCCAATGATTTTCATATCAAAGGGCTTTCTGAATAAGTACCAGAACAGACATTTCCCTCTCTGGGTATTTTGAGTGCTTTTTTTTTTTTTTCTTCTAGAGATCAGAAAAAGTAACAGCTTAATCTTCTTAAAGAAGCCTTGATAATTTGTTAAGCAAAAATCTGGCTCTGGGATGAGGTTCATAACTTGTATCCACAGATAGCCAACCTCAAGCAAGCAAGAAACATCTAGGTTCAGAAAACAGAAAAGATGAAATAATTTCTGTCATTTTCAGGGAAAAATTGCCTAATGTGTTCTAAAATGTATTATACACCTGGTGTGCATTAATGTAATTGATTAAAACTCAGAGAACTATCCTTTAAAGTCTGAGCCACGCCATCTGGTTCTCTCCCTGCTCAGTGCCCTAAGCATATGGCCAGAGAGAGCATATTTCTTTTTCCCTTCTCTTCTGTCTCCTTTTTTATTCTGCCTAGCCTCATTACCTTAGATTTCCTTACACTGAATTTATGTGCATAAGCCATTTATTTGCCTTCTCTCTTAATCTAGCTGTGTGATTCTGAACATCATTTAGGCTGGACTGACAACTCCACATTTCGCCTTGTCAGAAAAATTATTCACCTTAATGCATATTCGTACTCCTAAATCATGATATATAGAGAACTGAATTGGTCCTAAGGATGTTCTTTGTGTCACTTTACTGCCTGTTTCCTGTCACCAAGGACCATTTTCATGTCAATTCACTCTTGTTTCCAAACTCCCATGTATGGAGAAATTGCGGTGATAAGGTAAAGGTGTTATCTGCTGATAAAAATGGCTTTGAGCAGCCCTTGTATGCACTATGGTTTTTTGGTTTGTTTTTTTTTTTTAACTACATGGTTCTTCACGTGAGTGAAACTCCTTGAACAAGACCTTTTTTGTGCTAAATAACTTGAAAAGCACTCTGAAGAGCAATTTTTTTTGCTAAGACCCCATTAGTCGTGTTGGCCTTCAGGTGTGGATCCCTAGTGGACATATCTCTCTGCCTTAGCACATATATTAACTTTAGCAAGGAGAAGATACTGCTTCACCCATTCTTGCCTTGAGGCAGTCTGTTTGCACCACTGTTTTTTCTGACTGTGGAAAATTTCTCAAGCTACAAAGAAACAAAACTTAATGAAGGTCCAGAAATCTCATTTTTGCAGTGGTTGTAGTGATGAAAATGTTGCCACTAATGTGCAACGCGTACTCCCATTAAGTCTCTTCCCTGAACTTTTTGGAAAGACATAGCAATGGGTTTGGTCAATACTTCTCCTCCCCTTGAGCCATGCAGAGCATCCATCCAGGTTTGTGTCCAAAGCATGAGGCGCCACTGCCACAAGATATTTTTCCAATGCAGGTCTGCTGGGCATTGCTCATGGCTGTTTATACAGAAACTGTGGAATTAGTGCCCACAGAGGCATAACAGAGCAGGGATTACTTTCAGATTATCATGTTTCTATGGAAAGCAGTTCAGTTGCAAGAAGACATAGAGGTCCTGCGCAGGCATCTCTCCAGCAGAAACGGAGTATCCTCAGTGCTCTTTCCATATATGACCCTTGCCTAAGGCAAAAAAAAGGCTTTCCATAGCCCATTATAGTCTTTATTACAGTGATGTGTCCAAAATACAGCATGGCATTTGGATCATTGTTTTTTCTTCAAGTGAGTTGCCGTGCTGAAATATTTCAGTTTTATTGTTAACCAATGCAGCACAGCAAAAATTAACAGCGTGTGGAGAAACAGATGTGCTGATGGCCTTAACAGGACTTTTTTGATAAAGGGGTGTTTAACCTTAATTGACTTATCCAGATGCAACAAGGTTTCGTAAAATAAAAAATGCATCAACATATGGTACAGACTTGATGTTTTCATTTCAGTTTCATTGGTGACACAATCCTACAGGAAAGATCTGGAACAGAAATAAACCACCCCAGTTTGGGAAGAAAATACAATACAACTGCTCAGTAGGAAAACTACAGAGACAGCCTTCTGTTTTCAGGGATGAGAATAATTTTGCGGCCTTTCACCAGCAGAGTCGGGAAAGCTGAATGCTGCTGGGAAACCATTGACATTTCTGCCTAATATCTGTGGAGCATTATGCACACAGTAGAGAACAATATGACCAAAGCTGATGTCCAACGTAACAGCCAGGAGTACTTTATCTCCATGGTATGGAAAGTGCTGTGTTAAACGCACCTATTACAAATGTTTATTTGAAGGAAAGATGATCTTTAGGTTAGGGCTTTGGCTCGACCTTGGGAAATGTCAAGTGCCTTTCCTAGCTCTGCCCAGTGCCATGGGCAAATCATTTAGTATCTGTCAGCCTCAGTTGCATATCTATAAAACTCAAACCTTAATTATTTCTCCTGCTCTGTCTTTTGAAGTGGGCAGGACTTTCAAAGTCTGAAATACACAAGTCAGCAGCTGGATCACCCTGTGTTTGAGGAGTGACTGATGCGACTGCACCCCAGCAGCGTGGTATCTGTCCCTAGCGAACAGAAGGGAAGAAAACCTGTCCGAAACGAGGGATTGGTACCTTCGTGAAGGAGCTGTAGCTCTGACCTGTTGTGCTTCACACAGGGGCTTCTACCCCCGAAGGTGGAGCGGTGCATGCCACCACAGCAGCAATGGTCTGCCTGGGGCTGCTGAACTGGACCTGCCTCCTGTTGCAGGGAAGGGGACAGGGGGGACCCTGAGGTCCTCCCTGCTCCCTCCTGCAGCAGCGCTGCCTCTCCAAATTTCCTTTTCCCAAACAACAGCGCAGGAAGCACAGAGGAAAATGACATTTTTGTTTGTGTGGAAGCTTTCTGCAGAAGAAAAGAGAATCGGTTTTGACCTGTTGCAGCGCAGTGCTCTGCCCCCACGTAGACCAGGTGTCAAAACCTGGTGTGACAAAAACACAGGCAATAGGTCACTTCACCCGCCACTCAGAGATGGCAAAATCCTTGCCGGGGGCTATCCTCACTCCCTGAGCATCCCAGTGAACAGCTGAGGTTCCAACAAAAGTCCAAGGCCAATGAAAAACACAGCAGATGAGAAATGCCTTCACTTCAGTCAATTTTGTAAATTGCTCCTGTTTCAGTGGCCCTGAAAAATATCTTTCTTTTTATGTGGAAAAATTATTAACTGACTTGTGAGTTGCCATGGATGCATCATTCGGTTTACTGCAGACTTTGTCTCTTACTGTGCAGGACTTCATCCTCAATGCTCTCCTGGGTTTATAAATATTGAAAAAATTGGCCCACTTTTTCTCAGAAGTCAGAGGCAAAACTGCCACTAATTTAAAGGTGTGGGCTCAGGCCTATTATATTGCATTATATTTTTTAGAGCATTGATCACCTCTGTTTTGGCAGTCTCCTGTTTCTGCCTAGCAAGTCAGACTTCCACTCAGGTATAAATAAATCTTCCAAACAATAAAGGAAAAAAAAAAAAAAATCCCTTTCCCTCTATAAGCCAACACAGGAGACTGTTTGTCCCTGGGAATGGTTTTGGCTGGGACTCCATGGCAAGTGTTCTCAAGAGTACACAAAAAAACAGTACAGAAACTGCCTCTGCATTGCAGCAAGGTATTTGAAGAAATCAGTGATCTGCATATAGCGTGTTGTTCAGCTGCAGTAGTTTTCCAGCCGGCCGCAGTGTCAGGCACTGAGGGGATGGTGCTGACAGATAAACATTTGAGAATTGCTTGGACTGACTATAGTTGCAATTACTGTAATGAAACCAGATTTGTGTCTGGCCCTCTCAGAAGTTATTTGCAAAGAAATGGGTAAGGATAGGATCTGAATCTTCAAAGCCAGTTGGCAATATTGCTAAAAAAAATCATGGAAATTGCCTTATACTCAGTTGTTCATTCTTCTTCTGCTCTAAACCATTGTATTTCTTTTCTGTGGAAGGAGCTCTGCAGATGCACAGATGTATGTGCAGTTAAATCTTAGGCAGTTCTTTGGTGATTATATATAAAAAAAAAAAAGAAAAAAAAGAAGAAAAAAAAAGAGAGAGACTCAATATTTCATTTCAAGTTGAATTTCCTGAGCTCTAATGTCTAATGCAAGCCACCAAGCCACCAGACTTTAATCTTCCAATTAATCCACGTGTGCAATTCAAGCCAGTACAGGACAGCTTGGACTGCCATGGAGCGTGGGGTCTCACCAGAGCAGTACCAGCTCTGTGATATGCTCTACACTCACAGAGCCTGGGGCAGTTTTCATGCAGGCTTGCTTCTACGCATTTAATAAGGCATCTTGTGATACTTGCAGTGGTAAAACCTCCCAACAGACGTTCTCATTTTCTCAAAAGCTTTGAAGCTGTCTACAGTCAGTGACCCCCATCCTGCTCAAGTGACTTTTGCATGCAAAATGAGACATCTAAAGTCGAGAGCAAGGATAATGTAATGACTGGGCCAAAGTTGCTCCAAATAAGGGTGTCCATCATCATTATTATTTATTCAATGCCGACAGCTTATTTCACTTATTTTAAACAAGCAAAGAGAGGAAAATGTGGAACTTCAATTCTCCTTCCTTAGGACTTGTTACGTCCACCTCACTCACCCCAATGTCAGTGGTCCTGATTCGGGGCAGAGCAAGTAAAGGGAGAGTTAGACCCTCAGTCGCCTTTCCAGCGTGGACAAAACAAACCAGTTCCACAGGATAATGGACACTAGCTCAGTCTCCGAGGGGAGCTGCTCCAGAGCCGGCCCAACCTGCAGAGCAGAGCAGCATATCTCAGCCCATGTCAGGTTTTCCTGAGGGAGGAAAATGCCAGGGCAGTGGAGAGACCCACCGGGAGGTGGCAGCTCTAGTGGAAGGTGCTGACGAGGCCTGGGCATTGCCAGAGCAACCGCAACTAAACCCGGCCTATAAAAAGCAGCCTGGGGAATATGGCAACCAGATGTGGTGGTTGGCACGGCGGTTGGTGCAGTGGTTGGCGCAGCACTTGGCACAGAAGGGCACCTCTTCGAAGGAGGAGCATGCCACTTGTCGGGCACCATTCTGTGACCGTCTGCACAAGTCAATGGCACTCATCCTAGCTGACCCTCAAGGCAGAATGGTGGGCGCTCGTCTGAAAGCAAAGGCTGCAGCTCTGGCTTGGGGGTCTGCACCATCTGCCGCAGCAATGGTTGATGCCTCCACCCAGATGGAGCTTCTGGAGACTGCAGGAGGTGCCTGGACCTTTCTCCTGGGGTGGGGATAAGCAGCAGACCTGCCTGCAAAAGGTGTACCTGAGTGGAGGACCTCCTGCACACACTCAAACAGAAAAGGGAAGCCTACAGAGGGTGGAAGCAAGAACAGGTAACCTGGGAGGAATACAGAGAAATTGTGGAAGCAGCCAGGGATCAGGTTAGGAAAGCTAAAGCCCAGATGGAGTTAAATCTGGCCAGGGATGTCAAGGGCAACAGGAAAAGCTTCTATAGGTATGTCGGTGATAAAAGGAAGACTGAGGAATATGTGGGCCCTCTCTGGAAGGAAACAGGAGACCTGGTCACCCAAGATATGGACAAGGCTGAGGTGCTCAATGACTTTTTTGCCTTGGTCTTCACCAGCAAGTGCTCTAGACACACCGCCCAAGTCACAGAAGGCAAAGGCAGGGACTAGGAGAATGAAGAACCACCCACTGTTGGAGAAGACCAAGTTCGAGACCATCTGAGGAACCTGAAAGCACACAAATCCATGGGAGGTGATGAGATTCATCCATGGGTCCTGAGGGAACTGGCAGATGAAGCAGCTAAGCCACTACCCATCATATTTGAGAAGTTGTGGCAGTCCAGTGAAGTTCTCACTGACTGGAAAAGGGGAAACATAACCCCCATTTTTAAAAAGGGGAAAAAGGAAGACCCGAGGAACTACAAACCGGTCAGTCTCACTGCTGTGCCTGGCATGATCATGGAGCAGATCCTCCTGGAAACTCTGCTTAGGCACATGGAAAATAAGGAGGTGATTGGTGACAGCCAACATGGCTTCACAAAGGGCAAATTGTGACTGACAAAATTGGTGGCCTTCTACGACAGCGTTACAGCATTGGTAGATAAGGGAAGTGCAGCTGATGTCATCTACCTGGAC
>VZSF01005181.1:0-19360 GCA_013398295.1 Chionis minor | reverse complement strand
CCGTGTAAGCTGTCTGTATGAAGCAATGTAGAGTCTGTAGTTCCCTATTTATGAGTAGCTCTGGGGTCCTGAGGGACCTTCACTGTGTGCAATGTAGAGGAGTAGCCCATGTTGAGGCTTGTAGCCCCACGGGGAGGATGGAGGAGGACTGAAACGGGCCTGGTGGGACTAAGGCATTGCCCTGCCTGCGGAGAAGAACGAGTGTGTCTTCTGCCCTACGCTGGTGGGGCCAAGCATTGTCCTTGCACCGTCCTGCTGTGGTCCTTTCCCTGCCCGATGGCTGGCCACGGAGGACACTTGTGTCCCAGCCACCTGGTGGCACCAGATATCCTTAAGAAAGGCTCACAGGTACGGATTGAACAGTCCTGGGACACCTTGACCCTGAGGACACCCCGGTTGCTGGCACACGGTGGTGGCCCTCTCCCCGGCAGGGTGGACTCAGCGGTGGCAAACCTTCATCCGTGCGTGGAAGCAGAGTGACGCAGGGGCTGCTCCTTCCCACAGCTGCCCGGGAGAGGAAACGCTCTTCCCCGGACAGCCGTTCCTTCGGGTGACTCACCGGTGCTGTCACCCATCGGAGACGGGCCACAGACAGTGCCAAACCCGCTGGAGGTCCCCGGCGCTGAGCTCATTGCGGGACCAGCGCTGCTTAGGAGACTCTGGGCTTCCCTGGACTCTGCTGACCCAAAACCCCGCTTTCTTACCCTGTTCTTGTTGAGTTTGCCCTCCTGTTCCTGCCGCCTTCGACGCTGGCACCGGGCTGGGGAGCTGCCGGCTCCGGCCATGTGGGATTGCTCGAGGAGGGAAGGAGTCCCACTCACCAGCGGGGATGACACCAAAAGACAAAACTGTAGTTTTTCTCCTGGACTCTTTCTCCTTTGGGGCTGGGGGAGAGAGGACCCTCACCTGGCGCTGGAGAGCGAGCGGCTTCGGTCACCTCTGGGACCAAGGGATGTCCCGGAGCGAAGGCTGCTCGGTCCTGGCGCTGAAGGATGAGTCCCTGCTCTTGAAGGACTCAAGACTGTCAGGTCTCAGCACTTTCATGGGGTTCATCTCCTGCTCTGCTGGATTTGGACTCTGGAAACTGGTGCAAGACGGTCCCAGGCAGAAAAGGAATGGGATCGACCTCCCACCTTGCACCGCGATGCACTTTGCTGTCGGTGAAGCTGGCAAGTTCCCAGCACTAAATGTTTATTTATATTAAAAAAAAATATTAATTAAATGCTATTAAGTGTATGTGGGGGATGGGGAAATACCTGTTTGTCTATAAATGTTAATAGCGAATAAACACTCGTGTAGGGGAAACTGGTGTCTCGGGGTCAATGGAAATGATTGTGCTGGGAGCAGGGTCTGGCTGTGGGGAGGAGGGTGCTGTGGTTGGGGTCCCTGCCTGGATTTGGGGATCACTCTGGGGATTTAGCCTTGAGCTGGGAGCTGCCTTGGGGGTGGCTGCAGCACAAACCCAGCTGTGGGAAGGGGCTGTTGCAGCCCTCTGTGTTTGCCATGGTCATGTCTCCCCCTTTTAAAGGGGTCCCAGGTGCTGGTGGGGGTGACCTGTGTTGTGGGACAAAGACCTAGAAGAGCACACGGTGGCACTGCTGATGGAAACACGCAGCAGCAACTCCCAGCTGGGGTGGAGAGCGGAGCTGCTGGATGCCAGGGCTGGGATCCCCTGGGAGTCAGGGATGTCTCTGCCATCAGCTGCTGCCTCTGAGGGCTGAGCGAGACTCGTCTGCGGGCTGGGAGCTCAAGTCAGGGTTAATGTGATTTGCAGCGGATCCAGTTGGAAATAAAGTTCTGATGGTGACAACGACCTTGTGTCATCGTTCAGCTGAGGATCCCTAAAGCATCTGCTTGTCCCGTGGCGTTGGGTGACACCCGCATGCGCTGATGCCCCTGGAAAAGCTTGCGGAGCACCATCACCCAGCCTTTTAGCTGCTGCTGAGTCAAGCCCTACAGATTGAGCCCTTTTAATCCTTCCCCTTACGTCAGTCCCTCCAGCCCCCTCGGCTGCAGGCAGCTGCTCCCCTCTGCTGTCACCTCCCGTTTTGTCAGGGGTGGTGGCGATGGAGGAAGCAAGAAATAAATCAGCGAGTACTCACTCGTCCCCATTTGTGGGGCAGCCAGGGTCTGGCTGTGCCGTGCAAGAGGGAAATCGGCACCTGGAATGGAGTTTTGCAATTCCCTGGGAGACCCCAGCCTTGCACTGCCTTGTCCGGGGAGGGTAGGGGGGGGATTCTGCCCCTCTGCTCCGGTTGGGGGAGACCCCACCTGGAATCCTGGGTCCACCTCCGGGGGTCCCGACAGCAGAAGGACACGGAGCTGTTGGAGCGGGGCCAGAGGAGGCCCCAGAGATGCTGGGAGGGCTGGAGGCCCTCTGCTGGGAGAGCTGGGGGGGGTCAGCCTGGAGCCGGGGTTGCCCAGAGCAGCTGTGGCTGCCCCATCCCTGGAGGTTCAAGGCCAGGTTGGATGGGGCTTGGAGAAGCCTGGTCCGGTGGGAGGTGTCCCTGCCCAGGGCAGGGGGTGGCACTGGATGGTCTTTAAGGTCCCTTCCAACCCAAACCATTCTGTGATTCTATGTCTCCATCTCCTTGGGGCTGGAAAGGGCCGTTGGTGCGGCGGGGCTGGACCCACAGCTGGTGCAGGCTGCTCGCAGGGCTCCACAACTGGAGCCTCGCTGGGCAGAAGGCAGGAATCGGTGACCCCCGGGGATATTCAGGGTTTACCTCCTTCAAGTGCATCCTCAGGGAGAGCAAAATTGAAAATTCAGTCTTCTCTGTGCAGCGGTGCTCCCCAGGGGCTGCAAGACGCGGTGACAAACGTGAGCTCAGAGGTGGCTTTTGGACTCTGAGCCCCCCAGCCTGGCCATGGGGCTGCCTTGATCCAGGGCAGGAGGCACCAGCTTTGCTTGGAGAGGAAACAGCTGTCTTGAATTGTCCTACAAGTGCCCAAGCAGAGCAGTTGCACCTGAGCTGGCTGCTGCTTCGTTAGGTTGAACGGCAAACGAGCAGGGCTGGGCTGGGCTGGGCTGGGCTGGGCTGTGAGCCGGTGGGTGTGATGGGGCAGGGCACCCGCACAGCCGGTTCCCAGCAGGTGATTTAACAAACTGGGATGGGGAGAGATGGGCAGAGCACCAGCCTCCACCCCTAGGAGCTTGGGATCAGACCCATCTGGGAGCCAGGGGATGGTAATTTTCGTTATAACCTGGAGATAAAGAGTCGGTGTTTCCCCTTGCTGTTACTTAGAGCTTTTGCTTGGGATCTTTTCCCAATTTGCAAATAAAGCGGAGGAAAAGTGCACGTGGCCTGTCAAAGCCCCCTGTCCCCTTGCAAACCGGCGTGGCTGCAGCCCATGGGCAGTTGGTGGGTTTGATGCTGGCTTTAAAACTGAGTTAATAATCCAGGTGGGAGCCTTGGAAAAAAAACCCAACAAACTATCCGTGTGAGCAGCACCGCGAGGGAGATCTCCAAACCCTGGGGCCAAAGAGCCTCCATGGGGTGTGTGTGGGGGGATATTTGCAGGTCTGTTCTGTCTTCGGTAAGATGTTATAATCCGCAGGTTATAAATAATCTTGTACTTTGGGTTATTTAGACTCTTAAAATAACATCTGCTGTTTCTCTGCTGCTTTTCCCCTGCCCCAAATGCCTTCCAGCCTTGGCTGGACCACTGCAAGCAAGGAAAGGATGGGGACTTCTGCTGCGCTTCCCGATGACACCGGCAGCACCTTGGTTTTGGGATTGGGGGGGGTTCAAGGGGGGGATGGCGACCCTCCGGATGGGTCCTTCCCGCACCCCGCTTGCGCGGCAGCAAACAGGAAACGGGTGAGCACCGACCGGCAGTTGAGTGTAACCCGAAAACGGAAAGCCGCCTTGAGTAAGAGAGAGAAAATGAGAGCTGGGGCACGGGGCAGGTCGGTGGGTGGCAGCAACACCCCCGGCGCTGGACCAGCATCCCTCCCGGCCCAGGGAGCCTCGCTGCCCGCCGCGCCCCAAAACTGAAGGGCTCTCTCGGCACGCGGGAAACGTAAGCTTTGCTGCTCCGGGAATAGCTCATACATCACCTTAAAGAGGAGAAAAGCAAGGAAAATAAGGGGTTTTTCTCACTGGTGAGTGGGGAGGTGCTGTTTCTCGCTGCCTGTGGGGGCAACTGTAACTGGGAGCCCTTTTCTGATGGTTGGGATGGATGGGATGTTTCGGAGGGGNGGGAGGGGAAGCCAGGGCTGGGGGGTGTGTGGTTCCCATCCCAGTGCCCCCATCCTTGTTGTGCACCCCCTTTTGCGCGGTGGGCTCAGCTCAGCCCCCCTCCCGGGGCTGGGGCAGGTAACTGGGGGCTTCTCAATGCCTTAAAAACCCCATTTCCCCCCCCTGAGCTCCCACTTCTGTTGTCCTAGAGGCTGGGACCACCATAAAGGCACCCAGTTTTTGCCCCCCCGGTGTCCTGTGGGACTCCAGCAACTCCCCAAGACTCTCTTGCTTTAAGGGGAAGGGGGTGTTTTTAGGGCTTGTTCCCACCTTTCTGGGGGATTTAGCGGAATTGCTGTTCCGTACTGCAGAAGGAAAGGGGCAGAGCGCGGGGGCAGCTGGGGGGCTTCCCGGAGCGGGAACGGAAAGCCGGGCTGCAGCCGGCTCGAGCACGGCTCCGGCTCTGCGTCAGCACTCTCCATGGCTGTGGTTTCCTCCGCTCAGTTTTTTGGCTTTGCCATGCAGAGAGCAACCCCTCACGGGGACGGGCGCGGTGGCTGTGGGTGACGCTGCCACCCACCCAGGATGGGGAGAGGGGAGCAAGGGGGGGGAGACCCAAGCTCAGACCCCACAAGCCGGCGCCGGTGATGGAAACCTCCCCGAGGTCTCGCTCAGCTCTGCCCGGAGGTGACTCACAGCTGTGAAACCTGGGGGAGGAATTTTAAAAGCTGCTGCCGAGCTCCGAGAAAGCAGGTGGAACCACCACGTTTTGCCCAGACCTCCAGCGTCACCTTGGCTGGTCCTTTGGTCCAGGACAAGAGGAAATGGGCTAAAGTTGTGCCAGGGGAGGTTTAGGTTGGATATTAGGAAAAAATTCTTTACCGAAAGGGTTCTCAAGCACTGGAACAGGCTGCCCAGGGAGGTGGTGGAATCGCCATCCCTGGAGGTATTTAAAAGCCGGGCAGACGTGGTGCTGAGGGACATGGGTTAGGGGTGGTTTTGGCAGTGTAGGTTATGGTTGGACTGGATGATCTTGAAGGTCTCTTCCAACCCAGGTGATTCTATTCTATGATTCTATGATTTTCCGGTGTTACCTCCTGGTTCTGCCACCTCCCGGGTGGCCCTTGATGGCAGTGTCCTGTGCGCCCTCCGTAGCTGGGCCGGAGCACGGGGAGGTTTGGGATGGGCGCTTGGCCAGCGGCAGGACAAGCCGCTGGCCCGGTGGGTGCTGGGCTCGCAGCCGGTGGGGGCGGCTGTTGCTCGCTGCCGAGCTCCGAGCAAACGGCCGAGGCTCCGTTTGCACCACGCAGTGGGAGATAAGCGCCTCTCTTCCTATTGCCAAACCCGGGCGCCGTTTTCACCAGCCAAAATGAACTTTCCGCTTCGCCGCCTCCCGTCGGAGCAAAGATCTCCGGCAAGGAGAGGGCTCAGCGCCCACCGCTTTCCCCCTTGGCAGGACAGAGCCGGGAGCCATGGCCGAGCGCCGGGCGGGCACCAAGGGCCGGCGGATGGGCTCCAGCCGGCGCAAGCAGCTGCGCGAGGGCTCCGGCGAGGCACCGGCGACAGCCCCCGGCCCCGGCGAGGAGCTGACGTGGGCGTCTGAAATAGTGCAGAGGGTGCAGGACTCCTTCAGGGAGCGGGACACGGGCCAGGAGGGGTTTGTCACCCGCTCGGACATGCAGGTAAGGGATGGGGACGTCTTCTCAGGTCAAACGCCACCGGGATGGAAGGAGACTGGGCGACGGGTAGTTTTTTTCCCCTGATTTGCTTTGTTCTTAGAAATTGCAGGAGGAGGATTTCCCGTGCAGCACGGAGGAGCTGGAGCTCGTCTTCGATGGGCTGGATGCTGCCGGCACTGGGCGGTTAAGCACCGAGGAGTTCACTGCCGGGCTCCGTAAGTGCCGGCACGCTGCCTCCAAGCATCCCAGGCTGCTCCTGGACACGGCCCTGGTGTCCTCAGGAGGGGACCTGAAATGTTCCTCTTTGCTGGGTGGCACATGATGGCCTAAAAAATGTCCCCGTGCCCAGGTCCCAGCCGGTGGCTCACCTGGTGAGGGGTCCCAGTGTGCCAAAACAGCTTCTGGAAGCCGTGGGGTGGGAAGTGTCGGGGTTTGGGCTCTGCCGTCGCCCCGATCGGGCACTGAGGGTTTGGGGTGTCTGTCGGCAGGGCAGTTCCTGAGCTCCCAAAAAGCTGCCAGGGACCACCGCCGCCGGAAAACGGCCTCCCGGAGGGTCCGCTTGGTTCTCCCCAGCCCCATGTTGGAGGGGGTGGACAGCGAGGAGCGGAGACACTTTGCTGCCTTCATGGACCAGCTGGGCACAGACAACGTCTCTGAAGAGTAAGCCGCCCCGTTTAGCACCCGTGGGTGTCCTGCAGGATGGGGCAGAGCTGTGCGAGGGGGAAAGATGTGGGGCAGGACATCCCCATGTGGCCAAAGACCCCAGAAATAGCTTGGAAGTACTTTTGCCCCAAGTGCAGGAGCAGAGGACATGGTCACAGTCACCCCAATGTTCATCTGTCCCCCAGGACCACAGGTGTGACCTAAATGACCCAGGACCCCATAGCTGGTCTGTCTTTGGGGGATGCTCACCACTGAAAAACCCCCTCTCCCTGCAGGCAGGAGATCTGGCAGCTGTGGGTGAAGCTCCGGCAGGATGAACCCCAGCTCCTGGGCAACCTGGAGGACTTTCTGGCTAAGATGAGGCACCGCATCCAAGAAGCCAGGAGTAAGAAGGAGGCTTTGGAGGTGACCCTCAACAAGTGAGTCACCCCTGGGCAGCAGAGACGGATGGGACAGGAAGGATGGGGAGAGGGATGGGGCCCCCTGCTCACCCCAGCCGTGGAGACACACCTGAGGAGGGAGAAACCTGGGTGCTTTCAGCATCTCCGTCGGTGGCTGGAGCAGAGGTTTCACTTGGAGCCGATGTTTGGGGTTGGGCTCCCTCTACAGTCACGCACGGGATGGCAAAAGTGCCAGAGTCAGACCACTGGACATGTCCCTGCTGAGTGAACCCCTCCGGGCAGACCCGGCTGCAACCTGCGGGTCCCATGGGCAATGTGGGGTCCCAGGGACCTGCACCCACCGCAGCAGGGTCCGACTACCCCCTTGGCCTTGGTGTCCACGGCAGGCGTGTGGGTGAGCATGAGAAGGAGGTGCAGCAGCTCTGTGAGGTCCTGGAGCAGCAGATCCAGCAGGAGCAGCAGCGGCTGCAGCAGGAGGTGGGTCGCCAGCAGCTCCTCTTCCCTTACCACCCACCCTGGGAGGGGACTCAGCACCCGTGGCAGCTCCCAGGTGGGCAAGTGGGTGCTGACGTCCTTGTTGCCATCCCAGAGCATGGCCCGGAGCCACCAGCAGAGCGTGGAGCTGCAGCAGGCGCTGGATGCCAGCGAGAGGGAGGTGCAGCGCTTGGTCGCGGCGCAGGTGGAGGTGAGCTGGCCCTGAAGCTCCTGGTGCGGATGGGACATCTGGGCCATGCCTGCAGCAGCCACGCGGGGTTGTACAGCTGATCCCGCCCTGACCCCACCAGCCCTGGATGCAGGGGGTCACGTAGGACCTCACCCTTGCCATCCCCATCCTCACGCTCCCCTCCAACACCAGAGCTTCCAAGTGGAATTTCAGAGAATCACAGAATGTTAAGGGTTGGCAGGGACCTCTGGAGATCATCTGGTCCAACCCCCCTGCCAGAGCAGGTCCACCTACAGCAGGTGGCACAGGATGGCGTCCAGGCGGGTTGGGAATGTCTCCAGAGTTGGAGACTCCACCACCTCTCTGGGCAGCCTGTGCCAGTGCTCTGCCACCCTCAAAGGAAAGAAGTTCCTCCTTGTGTTTAGATGGAACTTCCTATATTTGATTTTATACCCATTGCCCCTTGTCCTGTCACTGGGTACCACTGAAAAAACAGTCCCCCTCCTCCTGGCCCCCTCCCTTGAAGTATTTGTAAACATTGATGAGATCAACGTTTCCCACCCTTGGGGGCTGGAAGTTCAGCCCCAGGTCTAGAGGAGATGGTTATCCACCGCTCTTTGGTGGCGTGGGTCTCGTGGGGGTCCTGGCAGGGTGTGAGCATCCTGGTTGCCTTCCCGCAGCTGGAGAGACGGTGCCGCAGCCTCCGCAGCGTGCAGCAAACCACCAGCACGGAAAACCGGCAGCTGGAGGAGAGCAACCGGATGCTGGAGGAGCACCTGCAGCACCTCCACCAGCAGCTCCAGCAGACCCACGGCCGCCTGCAGGCAGCGAGGGCCGCGGTGGCTTGGGAGCATGCGGAGGAGCCCGGGTGAGTAGCTGAGTGACCATCACATCCCTCTTGCACGTACGTGGTTGCAGTGGATGGGGAATGAGTTTGATGGGTCTCAGCCGTCGCGGTGCTTCAGTGGTCTCCACGGTGCAGATCAATCATGGCTTGGTGTGAAAAGCATCAAACCCCCTGCAGAACTGTCACCACCGTGCACTGAACCTGCCGTTCAAGGGTGGTGCTGGCAGAGATGGGGACATCCTTCACCCAGAAGAACCCAACCAGGACTGATCCAAGGCTTATGGGTTCTGCTGTCCTGCTCCATCCCATCGCTACGTCTGGGGTTGGGGACAACCCTGGGGCAGGGATGGACACAGTGAAGAGAATGCAACTTCCATTTTGACCCCTGTGCTCTGTGTTCGCAGGAACAGAGTGGTGGCAGAGCTGCCCGGCGAGGTCCCCCTGTCCCCACAGGTACGTGGGGGTGGGACGGGGTGTCTGGGCTCCAGGGCCTCGCGCTGTTTGGTTTGGGACTGCTGGGGAGCCCGAGAGCCCGGGGTGCTTCTGCGGCAGGGGCAGTGCCTCCCCCAAAAGCTTCCTCAAACCGGGTCAGCAGGACACCCGGCAGATGCTTGGGGAGGGAGGAGGTAGCAGCACCTTAGTTCTGATACCCGCAAGATTTTGGGTGGGTAGGTCGGGATACCAGCCGGAGAGCTCAGGGCCGTTTCTTGTCGATATACTCCCCTTGCCAAGCGCTTTTCTCTCTCCTCTTCCCGCCCTCTTTGCTGCAGATGAGTCCGGGGAAGAGCGAGAAGTACCGCCCCGAGATGAGGATCAGGCTGGGGTCCCAGAGCGGCGAGCCCAAAGCCAGGAGCAGCCACCAAGTGTAAGGGGTCCTGGGCAAGAGCTGCTGCTTTGGCTTGTGCCCTCGACATCTGCGAGCTGGTGCCGAGCACCCAAATCCTCCTCCCTCCCCAGGCAAAACACCCTATTTAGCCCTTTTAGTTCTCCTTGCCCACCCATCTCTCTTCCCGGAATTCAGATGGCTTCCGCCAGCTCGCTGCCCCGCGTCGCTCCCTTGGCTCAGGCAGTCCCTGATCCTGGCCAAGAGTTACCTTTTTATCTCCGATAACGGGAACAGGGAGCCCGGGAAGAGGCATTGCTCGCTTGCTGGGCAGGATACACCCCCGGGTCTGTCTCCCTGGATGGGAACCCCCCTGTCCCTTGTCCCTGGCTGCTGCCTGTGTGAGCCCCCAGGACACCCGGAGCGTCAACACAGTTGGGTTCGGAGAGGGATGGGGTGAGGTGGTGGAGGAGGGACGCTGCTGGTACCAGCCCGGATGGATGGGAGGGAGCTGGAGCCTGACCCCCTCCCTTTCCTGCCCTTTCCAGGGTTTGGGAAATGCCGCCAGCAGAAATAAGCCTTTTGGGAGCCCGGCCGAGAGTGAGCTCCGTGGAAGAGGATCCCTTCCCAGAATTTCTGAAAGAGGAACGTCTTTCTGACCAAAGCTCTTTGCTAAGAGAGATGAATGATGCAATAGCAGGTCTGAGCAAACAGCTGAAGACCCAGGCACCGGGTGAACCCCCCGCGCCAGCAGACGCTGCCCGTCACCCCCCGGATGAGGCTGAGCCCCAAACGGGGCCGAAAGCAGCCACAGCCCCTGGCACAAGCCCCGGGATCCTGCGGGAGACCCTTCCCAGCCACAAGAGTCAAGAGCTGTTTGAAGGAGACCTGAAAGAGGGACCAGCCGCAGCTGAGCTTCGTGCTCCAGACGCAACACAGGCTGGTGCGTCTGTGGGAGCCGGGCGCTGCAGGGCTCAGGAGCCAGGGGCAGAGCAGGGAGAGAGCCCGGAGGAGGCAGGGAGGATGTTATTCCTGCAGGGAAAGGGTGCTGGTGTGAAGGAGCCGATGCTAAAGGCAGCTGAGCACCCGCAAGGAGCAGCGGGAGAGAGCAGGGAGGCAGGAGAGCAGGTGCTGGTGGAGGTGGAGGGAGAAGGATGGATACGGGAAAAACCAGGTTGGGAGAAAGCACAGCTCCCAGGAGAAGCTGAGGAAGCGGCATTAAGCCAGGGAGAAAATCTGGAGGCAGGTCTGGGGCTGCCTGAGGCTGAGGAGACAGGTCTAGCATCGGGATGGCAGCTTGGCCCAGCTGCGGCACCAGGAGAGCACGCACGGCCCCCGGGAACAGGAGTTGGGGGAGAGGCTGACCCACCATCGGGGGTCTCCCAGAAACTTGAGATAAAGCCTGGAGAGTGCCCGGAGCCAGAGCCACCATCCTGGGGTGAGGCGGGAATGGGAGCAGCCCAGTGGGACGGTGACGGTCACCCTGAGGTGACAGTGGCTCCTGGCCCTGGGATGCTGGAGGAAGAGCATGTCGGTGCGGAGGTGACACGCCGGGGAGAGACCGTAGATGGTGACGAGCTGCCAGCCCCAGCTCAGCGTGGTGGGAGCAGCAGAGCCAGGGCCCAGGAAGGGGAGGTGGCGGCGCCGCGGCTGCGGGGTGAGTCTGCGAGGGGCGACGCGGCGCGGGGAGGGGGCCTGGGTGCAGAGGAGCCGGTGGCCGTGCCACCCGCCGACGTGCAGGACGGCAGAGCGGGAACAGATGTGCAACCGCTGGAGGTCCAGAGCAGTGATGCCAACGTGCAGCTGCTGGCAGAGGTGGAGGCAGCTCCGCAGCCCCCGAGGGAGGCCGGTTTTCCCGGGACAGAGCGGGGATGGAGCAGGGCTCCAGGTGTGCAACCACTGGAGGAGGATGATAAACCAGAGTTAGGGCTGGGGGAAGAAGTGGGTGCTGCTGCGGTGCATGGTGAGGGTCCTTCCCCTGCAGGGAGCCTGTGTGGGCTGTTCCCAGTTAAGGCTCAGGGACTGGAACTGGTAGAGACAGAGGACTCCCAGGCAGCCACGCAGCTGTGTGAGGGTCCCAGCCCTGAAACCCCCCAGGGAGGGGGTCACCGTGCAGCCACACATCTTGTGGAGGAGGCCGAGGATGGGACACAAGGGCAGGACGAGCGTGGGCTGCCACACGAGCCCGTGCTTGATCCACAGGGAGAGGGAATTGGGCAGGGAGAGGGGGCTGCTGCAGGCGTGGGAGCCTGGGAGGAGGCTGAAAGCCTGGACACACGGGATGACCAGAGCGGTGATGCCCCTGGGGAGCTAATGGCAGAGGTGGACGAGCTCCAACTGACCCCAGGAGGGAGCACGGAGGCAGATCTGCAGCTCTCAAGTGAGTTCAGCTCCTGGGATACAGAGCAGGGAGGGAGCGTGGCTCCAGATGTGCAGCCCCTGGATCGGGTTGATAACCAAGCGTTGGAGCAATTGGAGGTAGAAGATGTCCACGCAGATACAAAGCTGTGTGGGAGTCTGAGCCCAGAAGCCCCATGGGGAGAGCAGGGTGCAGCAGCCTCACAGCTCATGGAGGAGGCCGAGGATGGGACACAAGGGCAGGACGAGCGTGAGCTGCTGCATGAGCCCGTGCTTGATCCACAGGGAGCAGGAATTGGGCAGGGTGAGGGGGCTGCTGCAGGCGTGGGACCCCGGGAGGAGGCTGAAAGCACTGAAGCCCCTGGGGAGCTAATGGCAGAGGTGGACGAGCTCCAACTGACCCCAGGAGGGAGCACGGAGGCAGATCTGCAGCCCCTGAGCGAGCCTGGGTCTCCAGGGACAGAGCAGGGTGGGAGCGTGGCTCCAGATGTGCAGCATCTGGATCAGGTTGTCAAACCAGAATTAGTGGAACTGGTGGAGTCAGAGGACTCCTGGATAGACGTGCAGCTGCATGGGGGTCCCAGCCCTGAAACCCCCCAGGGAGGGGGTCACTGTGCAGCCGTACATCTTGTGGAGGAGGCTGAGGATGGGGAGCAAGGACAGGGTGAGTGTGGGCTGCCACATGAGCTCGTGCTTGATCCACAGGGAGCGGGAATTGGGCAGGGAGAGGGGGCTGCTGCAGGTGTGGGTCCAGAAGAGGAGGCTGAAAACATGTTGGATGCTCAAAGCGCGGATGAAAATGTGCCAGTGCTTGCAGAGGCGGAGGAGTCAGGAGGGAGCACAGAGGCGGATCCCGCACCCCTGGGTGCAGCTGGGATGTGGGAATGGGGGCAGAGCTGGACTCCTGGTCCGGAGGCAGGTCTGTGTGTGGCTCGTACCGCAGACGTGTGGGAGGGAGCTGCTGGCACACACGTGTCTCCTCCGGCCGAGGCTGCTCTGTGTCCTAAGCACGTTGCTGCTGCTGTCAGTCCTGGCCTGGAAGCAAAGCTGGGAGCACTCACTGGTCCTGATGGATACCTGGGGGATCCCTGGATCCTGGGGGATACCCAGCCGCTGGAATTACAGCAGGGAGAGAGGGCTGCTGCAGAGGGGAGGCCTCTGGATGGAGCTCAAAGTCTGGCAGTGGTGCAGGGCGAGAGGCTGGAGGCAGGGGCGAGGAGTTTAGCCGAAGCTCAGGGTCCCGGGCTAAAGCAGGGCCACGATGACCTGGTGTCCGCGCTGGCCTCCCCGGTCTCCCAGGTGCCGTTACAAACCAGCACACTAACGCTGGAGATGATGATGCAGGAGGATGTTCTCGTTCCAGATGTGTGGCGGCTAGGCGCTTCGGGACAGGCAGCCCAAAGCGAGCTTCAGGAGCAGGTCTCGGCACAGGCAGATAAAGTGAGGCTTCGCCCTGCTTCCCAGCAGCCGGAGGAGAAGCTGCCACAGGTGATGGAAACAGAGCCGGTAGCTGCCGGACCTGCTGAGCCTCCACAACAAGAGGTGCCACCAGTGTCAGCCCTTGACACAAGGGTCCAACAGGAGGAAGATGCTGGGAACGATCAGTCGAGCGTGGTCTGTGGAGGCAGTTCGCGGGGGGATGCAGCCAACAGCAGCCTGCAGCCTCACAGGCAGCTCCTGGGAGAAGAGGGAGAAGACCTCAGTGCTGGTCCAGAGGAGAAGAAGCAAGAGGCTGGGTGGAAAATGAGAGCGCCAGGAGCCGTGACCACAGATGGGGCAGGAGCTGCCCCAAGGGGTTCTCCCAAAGCCTCCCTGGACCCAGACCACCTCTACAACGTGCTGTTCGTCGGGGACTCCCACGTGGGCAAAACGTCGTTCCTGTACCGCTTGCACGCCGACACCTTCAACCCGCACCTCACCGCCACAGTAGGTAGGTCTTCTCCAGCGCAGCTCTGCGCCCGCTTGGATCACCACTGCAGTTCCCTCTCCTCCACCCCACAAGCTGCTGGTGATCGTTACCTGCGTGTTACAGCTCACCCCCAGCATGCTGTAAAACCTGTCACCAAGGAACAAACCAGGCCACCGATTTCACATGCCTGGACGCTCACCAGCAGGCAAGGCTGGTCTTCCGTGCCCTCTCTCAGGCACCAGTCCCAGTGGCCCTAGTGCTTTTCCCCTCTGCTTCGCCTTTCAGCTCTGTTCTCCTCTCTTCACCAATCTGGTTTTATTCATCGTGGAATTAGAGACCTTCCTAAAATCCAGCCGTTCAAGATCTAAAAGCTGGAGGTTCGGTTGGGACCAGCACGCTTGAGCTTCAGCCTCAAACCACACCTGCACCACGTGCCTTCTCCATGCGTCCTCTGTGGCGGGGATGAACTCTACGATATCAAAATATCCCTTTTTGCGTCTCCTAGGACTGGATTATCAGGTCAAAAACCTCATCGTGGACAACAAGCACTTTGCTCTCCGCCTGTGGGACTCAGCTGGCCAAGAGAGGTGAGTTGCTGTGTTGTCTGCTGAAGGAGAGCCTCCTGTGGTTTTCTTTTTTCTGGTAGTTTAGTGGAAAGGAATATTCTCGTCTTTGCTGAGCAAAGGAGGGGTTGTTTAAGGAGGGACTCTGTACAGTGTGTGATCTAATAAAGCATAATAAAGGAAGTAATTAAGATAAAGGCTGTTTGTGTGGCCTCTACCATCAGGATGGGAGCAAAATCTGTGGTTTGCCTTTTTTGTAGACGTGCATTCCCAGCCTTCCCCCTGGGATTTCAGCTTGCTCCTAGGCAAAACCTCCTTAGGCCATGTTGGTGACCATTTAAAATGCCCGCAGGTACCACAGCATCACCAAGCAGTTCTTCCGGAAGGCGGACGGGGTCGTGCTGATGTACGATATCACGTCGGAATACTCCTTCTCGGACGTGCAGTACTGGCTGAGCTGCATCCAGGTGGGTGAAGCAGGAAAACCTCGTTCTGTCCCCAAGGTCTGGGAACTGGTGGTGACTCAGAGATCAGCATTTCCCCACCTGACCTTTGCCTCCAGTTAGGGATGGACATTCGGGGGGTGACCAAGCACTCTGTGAAGGGTGTTCTGCTTTGTTTTGATTAGAAAATAATTTTGCTTGGAGGATTTAAATTCAGATAGTGGCAATTTTCACATTTTTTGCACATTTTTCCTGGGGTAATTTGTTGATAGCGTTGTTGTAATGATCAACTTTTTAAAATTACAAAATGGAAAATGTGATTTTGATAAAACTTTTAAATCAAGAGTAGTCCACTTCGAGCCCTGGGAAACGGGAGGGAACTTGCGTCTTATTAAAAACTCCTCGTCAGAGGTTTCCAGTCAAGTACAAAGTTGGTGTTCATAAGCGCTGGAACAAAATGGGATGTGTCCTTGCTCAACGTGTGTAAATCCCAGCCAGAGCATCTTCTGGAATGTTCCTGAAGCGGAACAAAGTAAGTTCGCTACAAGGGTGACTTGTCCAGTCTTCTGCCCTGTTAATAGACCAGGACAGATGATTTAAGAGGGGAAAAAAAAAAAATCACTTTCTTAAATGCTATTACACTTGTTTAAGAATTTAAGGTTTTGCTATCGACCCAAATCCGTGGGCATCCTTCACGGTGCTCTAGGGTGTGTGTAGGCAGTGTGGCCCGCTGTGATCCAAGGGAGACTTAGTCGTGCTTCCTTTAATTGCCCAGGAAGGAGCAGAAGACGGAGTCGCTATTCTGCTTCTCGGGAACAAAACCGACTGCGCTGCGGAGAGACGGGTCCCCACCAAGGAGGGAGAGCGCTTGGCCAAGGTAGGTGTGTGGCCCTGCTAAAGTCAAGGGCAAGGTCCTGCATGTGTGCCAGAGGAGGCCCCGGAGATGCTGGGAGGGCTGGAGCCCCTCTGCTGGGAGGACAGGCTGGGAGAGCTGGGGGGGTTCAGCCTGGAGAAGAGAAGGCTCCGGGGAGACCTTCCAGCCCCTGCCAGTGTCTGAAAGGGGCTCCAGGAAAGCTGGGGAGGGACTCGGGATCAGGGAGTGGAGCCTCAGGACAAGGGGGAACGGTTTTAAACTGGCAGAGGGGAGTTTGAGATGAGATATTGGGCAGAAATTCCTGGCTGTGAGGGCGGTGAGCCCCTGGCCTGGGTTGCCCAGAGCAGCTGTGGCTGCCCCATGCCTGGAGGTTCAAGGCCAGGTTGGACGGGGCTTGGACCACCCTGGTGTCCGGTGGGAGGTGTCCCTGCCCAGGGCAGGGGGTGGCACTGGATGATTTTTAAGGTCCCTCCCAACCCAACCCATCCTATGAAGGTGTGTTGTCCACTCAAGCTAGGCAAAGACAGCTAAGGGTGGATGCCACCAGCTTGAGGAGCAGGAGAAAGATGAAAGCTCTTCACTTTTTGTGCATTGGTGGTCAGCAAAGTGACCTCGGAACCCATCTTTGACCCTTCCCTGCCTTGCTTTCCTCTTGCCATTTTAGCTGTGACTCAGCACTGCCCCAGTAAAACAGTTTATGGAACTGGAGCTATAAATTAAAACATTTTCAGGTCTGCTTATCTTTGCTGTGAAGTGCCATGTATCTTGCCAGCATCGTATAAATAATAAAAGCACCAAGCCCTATCCTGTTTTCAAGATACTGAAATGCTTAAAGCATGATTAATCTCTCCAAAGGTAGGTGGCTAATAAAAATTCGCTTAGAAGCGTCTCACCTTTACAGACTTAATTTCAAAGTTTATGGGATTTGGGCCACTATCCATTGATCAGTTTTACAAACGGAGACAGCAGGACAAGGGGATAGATGCTCTTTTTTTGGTTGTTTTGTTTTTTGGGTTTTTTTTCTTTTTTTTCCCCACAAACCTGTCACTGGCAGACACAAAAGACCTGGGAAGATGTAGTTATGTCTCTGTATTCGCTCTGCTAACCATAGTCCATCACATCTCATCCTGTCTGCAGTGTCAGCCTTTTCCTTGACACTAAACGTTGGTGTCATAGCTCCCAGAAAAGCTGGATTTCCCCCTTGCATTCCAGTAAATAAGCTACTGAGTTATGTGTTTCCATGAGTCCTCCTGTTTCCCCTTGACTGTGACTGTCCCGTGGCTATTTACTCCCATATGAAGCTATTCCAGTGCAAGAATATTACATTTCTATTCGGGCTCTGTGTCTTCCAGGAGCATCAGCTCACGTTTTATGAATGCAGCGCTGCCTCGGGCCACAACGTCTCCGAGTCCATGGTCAGCTTAATCAGGTGAGGCACGCGCTTGGATTTTGCCGGCTGTCCCGAATTTAATGGGCTTCATCCCTGCTTTTTTAACTCCAATTGCTGGTGTGTTACTGTCACTTGAGACTCCCTGTGCCCAAATGTGAGGGAAAACTCAGAGCAGCGTGTGCGTGGCCAGGATGAGCCGCAGATAAGCGCTGTAAGATGTCTCCTGAGCAGTCAGGATTGCAAGAAGATTAATAAAAACCCTTCTCAGGATGCTGCTGATTCCTCCCTGGGTTGACTGAAATAGATTCTGTCTGTGATTTGATTTAGGTTGACCTTTTTAGCAGAGTGCACAGTTCTCAAATCGCGCTGAGCTGGAAGGCTCCTAAACTCCTTTCAGCCGCGCTGAGCCTCCTTTACCAACACTCATCAAGACAAATGGCCCAAGAATGTGAAATATGGGGGAAATACCCAGCTAATTTGCTTCCTTCTCTCCCAGGTTGCTCAAAGTTCGTGAAGATGAATTAAAATGTAAGGCAGAAGAGGTACCAAAGCCACCCCAGAAGAAAAAGGGCTGCTGCTGGTGATGGACAGAACCCCCCTAACTGTGACCTGAAACTGCAGCGACGGCCAAAAAAAGCATAAAAATAGCCCTCGGGCATCATCTCCGCTCCCCACGTGTCTGCCTTGCCCGATCTCCCTCGGATGCCAAGAGCAAAAGCCGCTGCGGAGGAGCCGGCGGTTATCGAGCCCCTTCCCTGCTCGTCTCCCGCCGTTATCCCAGAGCACACGAGCCCTCCGAAAGGCTTGTTGGGAAACTTCACCACTCACACTTGGAGAGACAAACAACAGGCTAAGGAAAGAGGCAGAAAAGGAACCCAGGCGGACCCAAGATGCTGGAACGCTACTGGAAGTCGCAGGGAGCAAAAACCGAGTCTTGAGATAAAAGAAGTGAATCCCAAGAGTCACCCGAAATCCGGTGTATAAAAACAAGGGGGTTTGGGGCTGTCGGTGCTGCTGTGCAGCGGTGACTTTTGCTCTGGCGTTTTGACCTGGAATGATGAAATATGCAATTTAGGCATATTTAGGCATTTATGCCTAAATGCCCTTTTGTAAGTCTCTCCGATTAGGCAAGGTAAAGCTTAGTTTTTCTCTTTCCTGGCTTATCGTGCCGGTGAGCGGCAACGCGTCTTGACGGAAAACTGCCAAAAACTTGGTGCAAAATAAATTCAAAAGCCCCCAAAGCATGTCCAGGATGATAGAAAGAGCACTGGGGGGGTGGGCTATGCGATCAGATCAATGCTTGCAAGAGCCCTTTTCCTTGTGTTGCTCCTAGAGTGGATTTTTTTTGCACTTTTTGCAGCGAATCTCAGGGCGGGAGGCTGCACCCTGCCCTTCTGCGACTGCGACGCCTTCTTTATTTTAAAACCCAGTGTGAAAAATCTAAACAAGCACATGTCACAATTTGAAGTGGGTTTTTTTTCTTTTTACAGCTTGATGCAGAGGACTATAATTTTTGCACAGAAAAACATACGGGCTATAAAGAAATAAGAGTACAAGTGGTATATTTTTGTGGGTTTATGTATCGCATGTGTTGCCTCGTCCCCAGCAGTTCAACAGATGTATTTAAAGACTCTGCTTCCACGCAGATTTGGGGAGAAAAAATTCTGCTCGGATGGGTTTGCTTTTTGCTGCCATTCTTATTTATGTGTGTACTATGGTAAAGCATAATAGTAGCCAGTTTCCGCTTTGCAAAAATATATAGTGACAGGAGTTGGGTTTCTAATAACCCTCTATATTTTTAAATATTTTATATTTTTCTGCATGTTTCTGACTGCGTTATAGCTCGACTTTCCAAGGAAATAAGGCTTAAGAGCTCCTGATGCTCATGTTTATGTACCTTTCCCTGCTTCAGATGGTTTTGGAGTCCCTGGGCTGGTGACTGAGACTAATTAACATCCCCAAGTGATCGGAAAAGTGTAGTTTAAGTTTAGTCTTTAGCAGACAATGACAAATCTCCATGGGAGAGACCCTGCGATGCACAGAGCCAGGTGAGAGCAGACTTTCCCAGTTCAATTAACACCTTGATAGGGCCAGTTCTGCTTTGGCCCAAAGAGTGCTCGGTGGAAGCGCCGATGGTTGGTTTGCCGATGGAGATGCACGAAGACCACCAACGGAGTAGGCTCAGGCCCACTAAAAACAAGGTTATGAGTTGTATCCCAGGTAGGGCGCAATTTTGGAAGAGGAATTTCTGAGTCTTTTACAGTTGGGTTGTCCCCCCTGCACGCTCCGTCTCGGTCCTCCAGCACCTCCGTACCACTAAATCTCCCATCCCCTGAGTGTCTTCCCTCTTCCACGAGGCATCTTCCCTTGGTGCTATCGCTAAAAGTCTTTCTTTTCTTAACGTAATGCATTTATACTCCCCTTCCACACCTATCCCTCTTTACTATATTTCATTATAAAATATTTTTGCCGAGGGCACGGTGGGAGCTCCTCAGGAAGGGTTGACGTGGCTCAGTTCAGAGCTGTGTCTGGATTCGGGGTATTGGGCACCGCAGTATTGGAGAG
>VZSF01005169.1:591139-613302 GCA_013398295.1 Chionis minor | reverse complement strand
GCCGGGGGGAGAGGGACCGGGGGGCCCCCCCCGGGGAGGAGGGGAGATGGGCAGGGGTCCTCGGCCCCCCCCCCCACCTCCCCGTGGGGGTCGCCAGGGGAGATGGGTTGGGAAAAGCCCCCCCCTCGCGGGGAGGGGGGCCGGCAGAATGACCCCCGGTGGTCCCATGGGTGGGTGGGCAGGGGATGCTCGGTCCCAGCGGGGGGGACCGGGGTAGCCCCCCGGGTGGGCTGCAGTCCCCCGGGGGTGCCGAGGAGCACAGTGTCCTCGGGGGGAGGGATCAGAGCCCCCCCTCAGAGGAGAGGGGCTAGGGGAGCCCCTCGGGGGTCCCCAGGGGAGGGGGGCCGGGGAAGCCCCCTGGATGAGCGGGCTCAGCTCGGGGGCAGGGCTCGGAGGACCCCCCCGGGGGTGCCCAGGAGTGGGGCTGGGCAGAGGGTCAGACCTCACCCCCCTCCATCGGTGGGACGCGAGGGAAGAAGCCGGGGAGCTGGGTGCTGCCCGAGCATCCCCCCAGAACCCTCCCCGCCGCCCTCGGGTCCGGGCTTCACACACTCACACTCACACTCAGCAGCATCATTCTGCCCCTCCAGTCCTGCCCTCCACCACCGCCAAGATGCTGCTTTTGCTGCTGGGGATCATCGTGCTCCATGTCACCGTGCTGGTGCTCCTCTTCGTCTCCACCATCGTTAGCGTAAGTACGGATTGTCGGATTTGCCTCTGGCACCGGCGTACCGGCCGGGCAGGGAGCGGCTGGCGGGGAGGTTATGACCAGAAGGTGTTATTTTGATTTGGGGTTTATTTTCCAGCCTGGCTTTTAGCGGGAAGTGTTACTTGCCGACTGCTGGTCGTACTAACAGTGGGATTTTGGAGCGTTGGACACGGAAAGCTCTGGGTGTATTTGTGCCATTGGGTGGAAGTCGGGGGGGGGGGGGCGCNGGGGGGGGGGGGGGGTCGCTTGGTTGTGTGCCACAGCGGCTGCTCAAGGCACCCCCGGGAGTACAGAGAGGGGTCTCGAAGCCCATCTCCTCCTCGTTCCCGCGCTGGTTCGTGTCACGGAGTGGCCTCAGAGCACCCAAACTGCCCACCGTGGGGGGGACACTGCAGCCCCCGGCACAGGGGGGCTTCAGCCCTCAGCACCAGGACACCCAGTCTGAGCAAAACCCCTTGAAACAGGACTGGTTTTGGGACTGGCTCCTCAGCACCAGTATTTTTTTTTTGCTCTCCAACTGTGATGGGGCTCTTCGGGGCTGTGAATTAGGCGCAGCCGCCCTCTCCTCACCCAGGTGGGCTCCTGCTGGCGGTTTTCAAGCCTTAAGCTTTGCAAGCAGCGGGAAGATGGAGGGTTGGATGCTGCACAGAGGGTTCCCAGAGCCCAGTTAACACGTCATCTACTTAGGAAGAGGTTTGACTTTGTTTTAAGGCAGCAGTTTTGTGGAGCTGGTGAGTTCCAGGCTTGCTTTACCAGCTGCTTCTTTCCCTTTTTTTTTCTTTTTTTTCTTTTTTTGGGGGCATTGGTAATAGTAGTAGAAGACGTTCAAAAAAAAAATCTTCTGAGTCATTAGAAATCACGTGGAAGCATTCAAATAGCCCGGCCAGGCAGCAGGCAAGGACGGCGGAGGGGAGGGAAGCACGCATCCCCCACGGGACTTGGTCCGTGTTTAAAGAGAATAAAGAGCTTCTGTTTTTCTGCCGTTGAGGTGAAAGCGGCTAGAAGCAAATATCAGTATTTCCTTGCCAAACGTCTTTTCTAAAGAAAAGCGTGTGCCCTGGGAGCCACGCGCGTGCTGGGATGCGCTGGGGGTACTGGGCGCCGAAGCCTTGCTGGGGGGGTGCTGCTCTGCCCCCTCCTGCCAGGGCGCTGCTGACGGGGCTGCTTCTCTTGGCAGCAATGGCTGGTGAACGGCGGGCACACGGCGGACCTCTGGCAGAACTGCACCTCTGGCAGCGTCTTCCACTGCCTGACGTCGTCCACGAATGGTGAGTGCTCCCCGCCGCGTTGATTCTCCTCCCCGGAATTAGGGAATCAAGGGGGATTTGCCTAGGCAGCTGATTGGAGATTCCCGCTTGCTTTTCCCTGCACCCTTTCCCCTCGCCTCCTCCGCCCTGAACCCGGTTGGAGGGGCAAAGGCTCCACTGCATTCCCAGTGTCCCGGTGGGGATGTTGCTCCCCCGGCAGCGCCTTATCAGTCCCGGGAGCTGCGCTGGGGCTTAGCATGGGTACCAGTCCCAACGCCCACTGCTCGGCCCTGCGGCCCCCCAGCTGTGGGGCGGCTCCTGGCAGCGCCGTGGCAGGGTGTTCGGCGCACGCAGCCGCGGCGGAGGTGACCAGCTCGAGTGCTTTTTGGTGGCTTCCTGTTAGTAGCCTGTTGCGATAACGCTTGGATGCATAAACGCCAGGCAGCCCTCAGAGCAGAGCTCGCTGGGCACCCGTCGCCCTGCTGGGAGCGGAGGGGCCATGTTCATCACGCCTCCCTCTTGCTGTTTTGGGGTGTTTTAAAGATGCACGAGATGCCCTGAGCGCAGCCTGTCTCTGGGGGACACGCCGTCCCCTGTCTAGCAAGTGGCCCCCCTGTTTTGGTGCTGGGACAGGCAGAGTTTTTGGGCATGCTCCTCACCCCGGGGTTCCCTGCCGAGCACCGCACGCGGGATGTGCTGAGCCCTCGTCTCCCTGCTGAAGTGGCCCCCCTGGCCCCTGCACATCTGGAGGGGTTGAGCACCTCTGGAGCGAGACAGGTGAAGACTGCAGGGGAGCAGTGCTTGCTGAGGTGCCATGATGGAGAGTTACCAGGGCACCTGGTGGAACCAGTAACGTGAAATCTGTGCGCAGGGAGTCAGGCAAGCCCGTGCCTCAGTTTCCCAGAGCACAGGGCTAATGCCAGTGGTTCTGTGTCCAGCATTTGTTTCCGGTTAGCCTGGGTTTTGCTTTTCCCTGGAAGCAGATTCTCCCGCTGTAACCCCCCCTCCCCAGTGAAACCAGTTGTGAATCATACCGATGTCACCGGGAGCACAGTCACACTCTGCCGGAAACACGGTCTTGGCATGAGAGCAAACCCATGCCACGTGGTCTTGGCCAGGCAGGAACGGTTGCAGCGGAGAGCACGGAATGCTTTCGGAGAGCCTTGTGGTGACGGGAGGGTGTCAGAGGTTTTGGAGATTCAGGTCACCCCAATCCCCCGCCTGCTGGGAGCAGAACCCTCTTGGGTACCCCACGCGGGGAGGTCCATGCTGGTGCTCCCTCTCCCGCTTCCCTTCCCCGTGCGGAAATCAGCCCCGGGTTTCCCTGCATGGGCCCAAGCTCTGGTTTTGGTGGGAGTGAAGCCACTGCTGCGGGTCTCTGCTGACGCCTGGTGGTGTCTGGGCCGGCCGGGAAGTAGCTGGACCCCATCCCAGCCCAGGAGCCTTCTGGAGCTGTGGCTTTCATCAGCAGTTGGCTGGTGCTGGGGCGATGTGCAGCGTAGGCAGGCTGCTTCGCGGCCATTCACGCATGTTCCAAAAACTGCTGACCTTGCACTTTGAAAGAAAAGGCAGCCATTGCCTTCCCCCCGACACACTCCCATCTCCCCCAGTCCCGGAGCTGAGGGCTGTAAAACCTCCCCAAATCTTTTGCTTTTCCAACCTGCAACCGCCTTTTCTGGGTGTTTGCAGGATGCTGCGCGGCGGGGAGTTGCCAGCGTTGAGAGGCTCTTGTCCAAAACACGGTGGGGATGGTCTCCTCCGCCGCTGGCTGTCCTGCTGGGTGGTGTGAGTCTCTATCGCCCTGTTCCCAGAAGCTGCTCAAGGCGGGACTTCCCTCTGGATCCTTCTGGTGGTGGATTTTTTAGCGTCGCAGGGGCTGCAGTCAAGATGGCGCTGCTAAAAACGTGGTCAAGTGGCTGAGTTTGGTTGATAAGGGCTGCTCGTGGCGTGGAGGTGCGCTGTGCTCAGGTGTTCAAGAGCTCTCTGCCAGCTCTTACTTACACGCGGGCTCTGCGCTGGCGTCAGGAAAAGGAAGTTTTGCTTGGGCAAAAGCTTCTGCCCCGTCCACCCTGCGGCAGAGCAGCACTCCCATGCCAGACGTCACCCGCCGGGAACCCTGGCTGCAGGATCCAGAGCTCAGCGGCGCGGTAGGAACCCCGAATCAGAAGCTATTTCCCAGGCTCGTGCAAGGCTTTTAAAAGCTGTTAGTAAAACCAGCCTCAAAATACCACGCAGGATCCTTTCCAGTGGATCCTCGCACCCTCCCGTCTCTGAGCCCTTTGCTCCCACTGCCCCTGTGCTTCCCTGGGGAGCTGTGGTCGGCCGGTATTCAGAGCGATAGTGGGGACACGGGGCAAGGATGCTGTGGCAGGGCCAACTCCGAGGCTCACACTCGTCCCCCGCCCGTTAACGCTCCTCAAGCTCTCTTTGCAAGGAATATGCTTACTTTCAAAAATATGAACGATCCTATACCAAATACCACAAACTGTTCTCATTTAAAACCTCTTTCAAAAGGCAGGCTGCGCACGCCACGCTGGGTTGTAGAAAGCCGTAAGAATTTGTTTCTCTGTGTCTGTGCCAAGGACGGTACTTAACGGTTAATCGTGGAGTGCCAAGGTCTGCTCTGGGCTGAGAGCAAGAAATCCTCGTTCGGGAATTTTGGCAGAACTCGGTCTTTACGTCGAGGCAGTTTTCCTCCTGGCCGTCGCAGGGGCCGCTGTAGCGCGGTTATTTCTTCCTCTCCTCTTGAAAAGGAGTGGTACACTCCGCGCTCGGAATATGTGGGATTAGGTCGGGCGGGGTGTCGGGCGTTCTGCGTGGATGGGGGTTTCGCCGTGCCGCGGTGCTCCCTTGGTCCGCACGGCCGGGCTGGATGAGCCTCCTCTCGCCCGGCCGCACGGGGACCCTTTTCTTTCGATGGCCATTACGTGAATGCCCCAACTTGCTAAAACCAGGTGCCAGCACGATTTGCTTGCCTTTAACACTGGGGCAGGTTTGGGACCATGCTTCTAACCTTATAGAGCATTCCACGGGGATGGAATATGCGCCAAACCAACCCAAGGGCTGAGCGCAGGAGGGCTGTCGGACCATGGCTCCTCCAGGACATTAGCAGACCTTGGAGCTGGCTCTGGAGGCTGAGGTCCCACCTCCCAAATTCCCTTTGGCACTCGAACCCCCTATGTGTGTGAGGGCTGAGTGGTCCCAATGGGAGCCAGTGCAAGGAGGGAGGAGGAAACGCCGGCTCGGAGGCAGATGCCCACTTCTTCGCCTTTTCCAACTGCCTGCTTGTTGCTTTGATTTCTGCGTTTGCTCGTTAGATAATGCCTCTTTTTTTTTTTTTTTTTTTTTTTTTTTTTTNTTTTTTTTTTTTTTTTTTCTTTTTCTTCCCAAGAGGCCAAGAACTATGGAAAAAATGTTGCAATCTTCGCGTCGTTTGCACTGTCAGACATTCCTGGAAAAGACTTATCTCAAGAATTCAGCTCTGAATCCCAGAATTGTGCGTCGGCACGGTGGTGCGCCAGCCCCCAGCTGTGCGATCCCGCTGCAGACACAGGGCGCACGGCTGGACCTGAGCCGCTCAAGTGCTCTTAAGTAGATCCCACCCCAAATTTCGAGGCAGCAATACTTTTTTCCTCCAAAAATGGCCTTTTCTCTCCACAGTTGAATTTTTTATGCAGGCAAGGAGATTTGGGGTTTTTTCTGCTACTTTCTACTGCTCTTCCTCTGATTTTGGTGGGAATGCTGGATGCGGGGAAGCAGTGGGGGACCTCCGTGGAGATCCCTACGTCCTCCTGTAATGCCAGGAGACATTTTTCCCATTGTCTTCTTACAGTTTCTCCTGTCGCTGCTCTGTGGGTTTTGCACGACTGGCTTGTTCGCAGGCAGGCGGGTGGTTTTTTGGCTTTTTGAAAGGCAAATGAAAACCCCAAACCTTGGGAAACGCGCAGGCTGCCAATCCGCATGGTTACTGAGTGCCATGAGCCGTACGATGCTGATGATTTGGTGATGCGATGGCCACAGGCAAAGCCCAGGTGGGTCACGTAGAGCAGAGATCTGCCCTGGACCACCTGGGTGGGCAGGGCTGGACCTCCCATCGATGGAGCGGGTGCTGCCACGCACCGGGGGGGTCACCCTGCTCTTCTGCACTTTGACCTTCCCTCTTCCAGAGCCCCTTTGCTCTGGCAGACGGGACCCTGAGCGGCACCGCTGGTGCTCGAAATGCATTTCCTTTGCGCTGGAAGAGGCAGGAAAGACCTTCATCCCTGGCACGAGGCAGGGGCATCTGGGCCCTGACCCATCAGCTGTTCCCAGGAGGAACTGCGCTGCTTCTCTCCGCTTTAAAATGCCTAAGTGAACCATCTGAAGCCATTGCTTTTGCTCTGTTAGCCTCCCCCCCCTCGCCGAGTGGCCTTGCTACCCTTATTCTTCCCAACTCTTTTTTCCAGCAATGCTGGACTCACCTGCCGTAGAAAGGGTATGGTGAGATGGAGGTGCCATTTAACTTGCTGGAGTCCTTTTGGTGGCTGAAAATGGTGTCTTGATGCTGCATTGAAGCCTTGCACCAAGGCAAATTGTTTCTCAACGTCTAAGTCCATTATTGATAGGGAGTATAAAATGCCTGAACAAAAAGAGATGGGGGAAAATTCCCCTCCAGCCTGCTGGAAGAACCAAGAATGCACCAACGGGACCAAGGCTTGGAGAACTGGTCGCTGGTGAGGGGACACTTCCTAGCGCAGGAGTGAGATGGAGGCGATAGTCCAGTGGCCCTGGCGAATTAGGAGTTCAAAGATTTAAAGATTCAAAGGTTTAAAACGCGGTGCCAGCTTTTTATTGAACGCTGACGTTGCCTGCTGCCCTGCCACTGTGCTGTCTTGTGGTCCTTTTGCTTTATTTCTACTGGGCAGCTGCAAACTAGCAAGAAAATACCCATATTTAAGGATGCTGACACTGTTATAATGAGGCCCTGCAGTAAATAACGTATAGCTTGTTTGTGCGAGAGCGCACAGCTTTGGTACTTGAGGTTCTAGCCATCAGCTGGCCCCGTTCACCTTATGGACCACCTGTCCAGATACCTTGATTTTGGGGACATCTCCAGCCCTTCAGGGTCTTTGTGGTTTGCAGCAGCAGAGCAAAAAGCCAGCTTTTAACCTCAGCAGTTTGAGGGTCATTAATGATAAGTAACATTGGCCTAACCCTAATTGGCAGGGTTGAACCTCTCTCTGCCAGCTTGGGGGTGACCATAGCTTGCCCCTTCGTTGTCTAAAATAAACGGTGGGGTATTCCGGGAGAGTATTTTGTACTTCAGATCAGCTTCTGCCGTAACCACGTTGCTTGTGATACGAAAGGGATTTCCTCTGCTTAAAACCAGGTTTTTATTGTTGCTTGTTCTTCTCAGACAGAGCATCTGATAAGGGGAGGTAGGGAACCAGTGCTGTTTGTTTATCAGCTGCTCCCGAGCTCTTCAGCTCCACTGGTTTTGTGGAAGGGGTGAGTCAGTCAGCCTTCCCGGGTGGGTGGGGGGCTTTGACCCATGGAAGAGGGGCAAAAGGGAGGAAGAAGGCAAACCTGCAGGCAAAGGATGACTGCAAAACCAGAAGACAGGGTCGGGGAGTCCACTGTAGAGTCCTGTGCTGGAAAACACTTAATCTGATGGTTTTTTGGCCTTGATGAGACTCTTGGGTGCCCTCGTGGCCACAGGCTGAGTGTACCCCCTGTGGGGCAGGGCGCCACCGCTCCCCATCCCTGCTCCCGCTGCCTGGACTTGCAATCAGTGGGAGTTGGTCCCTAAGCCCTTTAGGAGGACCTGAAACGATGTATGGGCCACCTCAGCTTGCTCTCACAACCAAGCCAAAAGGAGGACAGAGCCACCACACTGAGGGTCTTGGAGAGGAGCCAGCTCGGGCATCATGGAGCTGTTGGAAGGTGTTTTTCACGGTGCCAGCAGCTTTCTGCTGCCTCGGCAGCGTCAGAGGTTGCCTCTGCGGGCTGTGAGCTTCGGTGGTCAACGGGACGCTGCTGCAGCCTCGTGGCTGAGCCACAATATGGAGAAATACAGAGGATGAGCCATGCTCCAAAAACCACACACGTTCGAATGTGGCAGCTCTGGAGAGCTATGGACCTCCTGGCCTCAGGGGCTTCTTGGATGAAGCTTCAAGGAGAAGGCAAATGGGAGGACAGCCGAGAGGAGAAGAGGACAAAAGACGGCTTTGAGGGGTTTATCTCCTTCTGAAGGGAGCTACAGAAGAGGACCAGCAATTGCAGCACCGTGTTCATTCTCTGCCTCCCTGCACCTCCGGTGTTTCCCACCTGCTCATCCTGCCCGTACAAATACCTTGGGAGCTTTTTAAAAACCCCCCTTTTCTGGTGGGATTTCCAGGAATACCTCCATCCAGCACCCTGCGGTCCTCCCCAGGGAGCAGACATAGGAGAATAGGAAAGGAGCAACTGTTGGGTGAAAAACCTGCTTTTCCCAGCTTGAGCATCCAGCGGAGCAGAGCGTGGCTGGGGGAGGTGTGACCTCATGCTGGTGGGAGGTCTGGGAGCGAAGCGGAAGAAAGCTGGAATGTCATGGAACTGTTTTTTCCCCTAGGAGAGCCTAGCGGCTCTGCTGGATGTGGCTGACGAGCCGGGATGCTGTTCTCCTCAACAGGAGAGACGATGGCTTTGAGCGGCGGGGCCGGGGACGGCGGCACGGGGGTCTGTGCTGCTCAGCAGCGGCGCTGCGGGGTTTTTTGCCTTTCTGCTTTGCCACGGCGAGTTGCCAAGGGGCAGCGGTGGGAGGTTCAGCCCCAGAAGAGCGATGCAATGGAGCTGCTGTTTCTGCATCTTCGGTTCAGCCTTTTCCAGCCCTCTATAAAGGGGTGTTTGAATGTGTCTCTACAACTCCCTGAAAGGAGGTTATAGCCAGGTGGGGTCAATCTCTTCTCCCAAGGAACAAGTGACAGGACAAGAGGAAATGGCCTCAAGTTGTGCCAGGGGAGGTTTAGGTTGGATATTAGGAAAAACTCCTTTACCGAAAGGGTTAGCAAGCATTGGAACAGGCTGCCCAGGGAGGTGGTGGAATCGCCGTCCCTGGAGGTATTTAAAAGCCGGGCAGACGTGGTGCTGAGGGACATGGGTTAGGGGCATGGTTTATGGTTGGACTCAATGATCCTGAAGGTCTCTTCCAACCCAAGTGATTCTATGATTCTATGATCCTATGAATACCAAATTTTAAACCTGTTGCAAACTCCAGCACCTGTGATGCGACCTGACTGCTTGGTGGGTGAGGGTGCACGCTGGGTCCAGGTTCTGGATCAGAGCTTGAAGCCTGAGAATCCGCTTTGGAAAAACTCTTGCTCAGAAAACACATCTTTTCCTGGCAGACCAGGGCCGGTACCTGTGTGCCAGTAGATGCACGAGCCGTTCCTGACCCTGCCGATATTTAGCGCGCAGCATTGATAGAGCAGGTTTTACCGTGCAGATGTGGACATGAATTTCCCCTCCCTCTAGTTCTCTATATGTTACATATTACAATTACCTCCTTAGTGGATGTTGTCTCCCAAAAAAATGTTTTCTTTTTAAGTGTACAGCACATGTGCAGTTTGCAAAGGGAAAGCTGCATGTGCAAAACATTACTGTCAGCTGCTGGTCACAGCACAGAGGTGTTTTTAATGCAAAGCACCCATTTAGTGCTGTCTCACAGCCAGCGCGTAAGCCGATTGCTCAAATAAGTTCCTTTTCAGTTTGCACTTCATTCTTTCTCCTCGGCTGGGTCAAAAGAGGGTAGGGTGTCTGTGACAGAGCAGTGAATTAAACCCTGGGGAGCCAGTGCTGGTCCTTCAGGGTGCTCTGCTCCTGGCCAGGGGCACGTCTGCCTACTCCGTCAATCCTGCTCAGCTGCACCCCTTGTCTGGGTATAAAACCTCCCTGCAAGCAGGGCTGGGGCTCTGCCAGGAAGGGTTGGGTTAGCTACTGTCTTTCTGGGGGTGTTCAGCTGCAATTTCTGCTCTAGGTTTCAATTTCTGCTCCAGGTTTCAATTTCTGCGCCGGGTTTCTTTCGTGCTAGACTTTAGGGCAGTGAAATGTGGTCTTCAGCTTCCCCGGGGGTGAAGGCTTTTCCCTGCCGGTCTAAGAGGTGGCGTGAGCACGTCAGGGCTTTCAGGGCTTCGGGAGATTTTCAAATTTCTCTTGTAAAAACTTCTTATTTCATTTCTGACTGCCTGACGGGGCTCTAAAAATGGTCCCGATGGGTCGTCTCCGGAAATGGTGGGCAGGGTGTTATCTGTCCTTTCCACTCTGTTTCCTTTTCTTCCTCCTCCTGAGGAACAAAGATATAAACACGGAGCTGAAGAGATGCAGGAGAAAAATGGAATAACCGACTGGCTGCCCAGGGGAAACCACAAATAACAGTCTGGGAGTAAACAGTGCTGACAGCCCAGCCGTACAACTCGGGGGGGGCCCACGCCGCCCTGTGGGAAACTCGCTTTATTTTTAAAAGGCTCTAGGCAGAGCGCAGGACTAATAGCAAAGGAGTTAAAAGCATATGGAGTTGAGGAGGTAGCAATCCTATCTGGCATTGTGGGGGTGTTTTCAAGCGAATTAAAGGCAATTAGCTAGCCTAATACAGCTGAAGGCTGCGGGCAGCTGGGCTTGGATTGAATGGGAGTACAGCAGCTTGCACTTGTGGGTCTGTGAGTCATGAGCTGGGGATCCTGCCCCTCGTTTTTATGAAGGAAGCTGATAAAAACAAGTAAAGGGCTGGATGTGAGCAGGCTGAGAGCTCTGGAACATCTCTTGCTTTCCCTGTTCGCAAGCTTGCACGACTCCTGCTCTCTGGCCGCAGCAGGGCTGGCTGCCGAAACCCCTCCGGCCACGGTGGGCTTTCCCCCTCTCTCAGTGCCTGCCTTTATATTCCTCTGACACGGCTCTTTGTTACAATGGGATTTTGAAAAACCCATATAAATCGTCCACATTCAGAACCAAAAAAGAGGCACGGGGAGGCGGATGCAATTAAAAGGGCAGCTCGGCTCAGCTTTCCGTCTAGACAGACTTCTCCTAAAATAACCGGCAGTTGGAGCATCCACCTCCAAGCAGAAAGGGCTCCTCTCCGGGCTGGATCCCGTGGCCTTTGAAATCACAAAAGTCTTGGCTTCCTGGGTCCTGGACCAAGTGGCAGAGCTTGGGGCTGGGCAGGCAGTGGCTCAGCCGGCGCAGGGAGCTCGGGAAAGGGTGAGACGAGCTCAGCTTCCCAGACGTGGCATGGGAGCCCTTTTCCCTGCTGAAGTGTAGAGGGAGATCCCAGTTCAGCAGCTGGCCGTCCTCTAACCGTGCTGCTCCGACCCCATTGAAGCAATGATTTATGGCTTGGTTTTCTAGCAGCACTTGAGCTGCCTCGTCCCCTCTTGCCCACTGGTTGAAGTGTGGTCGAGGCAGGGGCTCTCCCTGGCCAGCTGAGGTTGATAAAATACACGGGGCGGTTTTGTGTGTGGGTCAGTGTGAAAGCTATGCTGGGATTTCCTGGAAGTGACAGCAGCGAGAGCTGCTCCTTCCTAAGGAACAGCAGCCACCGCTGCATGTGGATGTAAACCTGAAACGAGTGAAGGGCAGCAGCTCTTCACCAGGGCCCGTTAACGCTGCAGAGCAGTTTGGCACAGGAAGCATGAAAAGGAAGGGAAGGAAAAAGCTGTCTGCAAGGAGCAGAGGCCGCTCCGGGTGGTTTCCATCTGTTTTGGTGAGTGGAGCTGCCATGGAGCTCCATGGTGAGCTCCATTGCATGACCAGTCTGGAGGCGAGATGCAAAGAACTGGTGGTCTGAAGTCACGCATGCCGGACATGGATAAACTGCACGGGATGTTCCCCGCGGGCACGGATGTGCTGGAAGGGCTCAGCCGTGGATCATCGCTGCCCTCCCAGCTGAAGGCTGTACCTCGCTCTCCCGTTCAAATCCCGCTCTCACCTCCAGGAGCGCAGCTCGCCAGGGGTTGGAGGGAAGCGCGATCGTTTCTCTGGGAGCAGACGCTGCGCTGGGAGTTCCCAAACAGCCTCCTTTGCTGCGCCGAGTACTGAAGGTGGCTAAGCTGAAGCGTAACTTTATTTGGAAGTTTTGCTACGTTTCATCTCTTTGCTGCAAGAAACCATTTCTTTTGCAGCGTGCAGCCAGGGGAGCGAAGCTGGTGGAGTAAAACCATGGCAGGAACATGGGACAGGGACATGGGCTGCCTAATTCTCCCCTGGCTGAGGATCCAGCCCAAAGCATGATTTTTCTGCCTTTCACCAGGTGGTTTGTGCCTCAGTTTACCTGTACCGAGTCCTGTCTGGCTTTCGTGGTGAATTAATAGATACAGCATCCTTAGAGACCCCTCGAGGAAGGCTGCGAAACTCATTTTAATCTCAAACTTTATAAGGAAAGGGAAGGGCAGAGCTATTTGTGAGCAGAGCCCCGTGCTGGCGCTGTGAGGCACTGCCTCTTTCTGTCAGGCTGCGGCAGCTCATGGGATGGAGCGGCATTTTGCTTGTTTTGGTTGGGTTTTTTTTAATTTTTTTTCTTTTACCCTGGGAGTTACGCACCCAAGAAGCCTGGAAATAGCTGGGCAGTGACTCACACAGGGGCTGGTCTAACTGGTCTGCTCTGGGAGGGAAGCTGCGTTTGGCAGCTGGGGAATGCTCTTTCCAAAAAGGTTCGACTGCAGAAGGGCAGAGGGTGTTTTCGCTCGCTGTGTGTTTATTTTACCTCCGAGCTCGGCCAGCTCGGTGTCTCACGGCTTGTTGCACATGGCTTCTGTGTTTCTAGTACCGCTGAACTCCCAGGGCCTGACATGAAGCTGGCGGGGGGAGAGAGAGGCTTTCCTGTGATTTCTGCGGGCGTCAGATGGGAGCTGAGTTCTCTGGTCGCATTTTATAATAAACGCTCCCTGAGAAAGCGTGTGGCCCTGCGATTCATCTCATCCCAACCCGCTGGTCCACGCGTGCAGCACCTGAAATCCCAGTCAGCACCGTGCCTGTGCTGGGGACCTCACCAGTGGGTGCAGCGCTAGATGTGGCCGCATCCCCCAGCTGTTAAGCAACTTGATGGGATCCGGGGGTGGGATGGTGGTGGGGGGGATAACACCGTGGTGGGGGCTCGCTGTCTGTGGGGCCCGCGCTGAGGTTTCCCTCTGTCTGTCTTTCCCCAGAATGGCTGCAGTCTGTCCAAGCCATGATGATCCTCTCCATCATCTTCAGCGTCTTGTCCCTGTTCCTGTTCTTCTGCCAGCTGTTCACACTCACCAAGGGCGGGCGGTTTTACATTACTGGAATCTTCCAAATCCTTGCTGGTAAGTGGGGGCTGTTGGGGGTGGGGAAAGGGTTTTCCAACAGAAGAGAGGGTGATGGTGGAAACAAGGATGCTCTTGGGTACAGAAGCAGGAGAGCTGCTGAGCTGGCTCCTGCCTGGCTCAGTGAAGGGAAAACTTGGGGAGGAGCGGCTGGAAACTGCCTGGCAGAAAAGGATCTGGGGGTCCTGGTGGACAGTCGGCTGAACATGAGCCAGCGTGTGCCCAGGTGGCCAAGAAGGCCAATGGCATCTTGGCCTGTATCAAGACTGGCGTGGCCAGCAGGAGCAGGAAAGTGATGGTGCCCCTGTGCTCAGCACTGGTGAGGCCACAGCTCGAGTGCTGTGTTCAGTTTTGGGCACCGCAGTATGGGAGAGACATTGAGGTGCTGGAGCGTGTCCAGAGAAGGGCAATGGAGCTGGGGAGGGGTCTGGAGAACAAGTATCATGAGGAGCGGCTGAGGGAGTTGGGATTGTTTAGCCTGGAGAAGAGAAGGTTGAGGGGAGACCTTATCACTCTCTCCAACTCCCTGAAAGGAGGTTGTAGCCAGGTGGGGTCAATCTCTTCTCCCAAGTAACAAGCGACAGGACAAGAGGAAATGGCCTCAAGTTGTGCCAGGGGAGGTTTAGGTTGGATATTAGGAAAAACTCCTTTACCGAAAGGGTTCTCAAGCATTGGAACAGGCTGCCCAGGGAGGTGGTGGAATCGCCGTCCCTGGAGGCATTTAAAAGATGGACAGACGTGGTGCTGAGGGACATGGGTTAGGGGTGGTTTTGGCAGTGCTGGGGTTATGGTTGGACTTGATGATCTTGAAGGTCTCTTCCAACCCAAGTGATTCTATGATTCTATGAAAAGGGGATGAGTAATTTGGGTCTGTTGAGGTCTCGTGCTCCCCAGGATGGGCTCTGGGCACATTACACTTCCAGCTGTGCAGCATGGAAGGTGCAGGAAGGTTGCTGCCCCAGCTGGGGAGGTTCTGGAGGGGCAGAGCTGTGCCGGCAGTGGGGTGGTGGGGCAGGCAGGACGTGGGGGCCACCAGACCGAGGGCGAGTCTCCCTGCAGCTCCGGCTGCTCTTCCCACGGCCCGGGGCGGGAGGCTGAGGGTCCGGGGTGGCTGTGCTGGCTCTGGGACCCACCTCCGCTGCGCCGGGTGAGGTTTCCGCAGCGGCTGGCGGGGTGGGGGAAGCGGTGACCATCCTCTTTTGGCGAAAGAGGATCCGAGGATTATTTATAAACTTGCCATAAGGGGGCCTGGTGCTTTCCACATCATCGAAGAGCTGCTGGAGCGTGCATGGTGAGCCAGCTGACGTTGAACTGCCAGCTCCTTTTTTTAACTCTTCAAGAACTCAGCACTGGAGATGAACCGTGGTTCGTGTCCTGCGTTGTAGTTCTCCAAATATAGATGCTGTAAAGCCACTGGTTTGCATTTCCGCATATGAAACCAGTGGAGAGGGTTTTCAAGCGTTCAGACTACAAAATCAAATTGTGCAACGAGATTCTGGCTAAATTATGACAGGCGGTCTGGGGAGGAAACTAATCATTTGCTAGAGCTTTAGTTAAAAAGCCACCCCGAGTCCTGCCACTAAATCGGTAGAAAAACTCATTCACTGAACTTCAGGCAAAGTTTCGGAGCGTCCCCTAAGGAAATGGCCTTTGCAAACTGTAGGAAAGTTTAGAGCTAATCTTTATTAGCAAGCGTGGCATGAAACCTATGATAAGTGTATCTGCTTGGCCGTAATGCAGGTGACGAGTTCATATCAGTTCACCGGCTCTGGAAAGATAGATGTGTAGAAACCCATTACGGCCATGGAGACACGGAGGGGAAATGGGCATCAATAATGCAGTTACCTGCCTGAGAGCTTGTCTAATAGATCTGGGAAGCAGAAGCTTCTCTCTCCTGAGTGATTGCTGGTGAATCCTCATTCTCAGCGGAAGAGAAAATGGGATTGCAACCCTCTTGCCCATGCTGGGTGTCCTAAGGGGATGCAGGGTCAGGCCATAGACCTACTGTCTCTTTCCTTGTTGGGCCTGGAAATCCATCCCCAGCATCTATGAGGGACAGGAGAAGTGTGACCTAATCCCCATGGCCTGGAGGACACATCGGCAGAGGACTGAGTCCGGAGGGACCATGCAGAGGAGGGCATTAGTGGCCGTCCTTGCTGCTCTCCCCAGCTGTGGCTGGAGGAGGGGGCTCAGGGCAGCTGTGGTCTTTGTGACCCTAAATTGCAGGGTTGTTGGTAGGAAACAGGAGATGGCTGTGCCAGAGCTGCCAGGAGATCCTATCTGGAGGTATGGATGGCTCTGGTCAAAGGAGCTGAACCTGATGTCCTCTCCTTGCAGCTTGCAGGCCACCGCTGTCTAAAGCCAAAGGAGGAAATTCCTGTGGCTTTCAGGCTTTGCCGGTGTTCACCCATGCCTTGCAAAGCCCTGGCACCACAAAGCCCTGCTGCAGGTCTGCCAGGGACATGGTTTACCTGCTTGAGTGCTTTGTTCTCAGCTCCAGCAGAGCTGGAGAGGACCTCCCTCCTTCTGGGAGGGGATGAGAAGGCCCTTCCTGAAGCCCTCCATCACCCTGCACCTCCTCCTGAGGTGACACAACTTGGCAAAGCTGAGGGCCTCCAGCTTTGGAGCTTGACCAACAGCAATGCTGGACCTGAACCTGTGGGTGCCAGGGACAGGACTGCTGGGTGCTGTTGGGTGCCAGAGACAAGGAGGGGAAGGGCTGGTCTCCACTACGACTTCGGCTGTGGCTCAGGGGAACTGGGGAGTGGAAGTAAGTGCAAGAAGAGAGGCACAAGGTCAGTTGGGTCTGTTGTGCAGTGGCAGGACAGGATGCATCCACAGTGCCTTCTCCACACTGCTTGGAAACACGCTCCAAAATCTAGCTGAATTTGCCGTGATGGGATTTTGGCCATCACGAAGGCATCAAAAGGCCCTCAACAGCTCCCCTCCATCCTTGGTGGGTCCATCACATCCATGAGTAACTTCTCATAGATGTGTAAGCCCAGCATGGGAGAGACATTGGCTTGGGCCTCTCAAGGTTTGACCCAACTTCTCCATCGCTCTCTCCAACCTCAGCATCACTTTATCCCTTTTCTCTCGTCCCCCCCACCCTAGAGCTGCTGTCCCCGTGGGGTGGAGAGGGTAGGCTCAGCCTCAAGGGCTGCGCCTTCCGCACATCCCGCAGCTTTTTCAAATTCCCGCATTGAAGAGCTGACCGCGAGCAGGCAGCAGCAGCCATCCCAGCTTGTCGGTGGGGCCGGAATGCACAGACCTGCAGGGACAGATTTTAGGTGGCATTTTCTCTCCCAGCCTGGCAAAGCAAGACGAAAGTACACTCTTAAAATCAGGCGGTAATGTGGCGATGCACTGTTGCATGCATCGGTGCAAGCACCTGAATGCAGCTGTCCATCACTTCCCGAGATCTTCTCTGTGCCGAAATCCGTGCAGATGCTGCAGAAACCATCGCCTCCGTTTTGCCAAATTCCTCACGGGGACAATCGCCACTGTATTTTCTGCTGTCTGTAGGTGACCTGCGTGGCCGCGCGCCTGTTCAGAGAGCAGCAGCGTCCCACCAGCGTCGGCAGACAATAGTTGCGCTCTCTTTGCATGGGCCGGGGCGGTGGGAGTTGGCTTTCGTGCTTGGAGAATGGAAACGGCACCAGCGCCGCGTTAATGAAACGTATTCCCACTTCTGCACTTTCCCAGAACAAAAGGAGCAGTGTAAAGTGGAATTACAGCTCAAATATCACAGTGGTTAAATGTAGGTGGTCCCAAGGTCCATGCAGGGGATTTGGAACCCGGCACCGACAACAGCCCCGCGACTGTATAATAGAACTGCTGGGATTGACTGAAAGAGCTTGTTTTGGGGCAGAAATAGAGGTGGCTTTGTGTTAGTTCTGGGCAGTCCCCAACACTGATGAGTTGTTTTTGCAACAAAGCTAAAACGCTGCCCACCGGAGCTGGCCCCAGCCAGACAGCCCTGGGGGACCCACGCTGGCCCATGGCTAGTGAGGGTGGATGCCGGGAGCCGAGGAAGAGGGCAAAAAGGGGGGAAGAGGGGAAAAAACCCCGCAGGCGCAGCAGGGTTTTCAGGGGGCGGAAATGCAGTCAAGCTTCTCTCGCAGCCCCGCAGGAGGACGGAGCATGGCAGGGCACAAACCTGCCCGGCCAGAGCATCCGCGTCCCCCAGCTGCGCTTGCCTGGGCAGGTGATAAAGAAACTTTTGTGCTTTAAAAATGTTGTGTGAGACCTCTTGCAGCAGCTCTGGCAGGGTGGTTCAAGCTACAGGCTGGGTTTTAAATAAATTACCCAAGGGAGTGGGGCTGGTCTGGAGCAGCAGCCCGGAGCTGGGGGATGCCCGATGCCTTCCTGAGGGATGGCTTAGCCCAGGTGATGCTCCAGCTTTGCGTGCTCCAGGGGCTCTGGCTTTGCTTGCTCCAAGCCTGGCAGAGACATCTCCACTCGCCTGCAGCCAGGGCAGAGCCCACAGCATCCCCCCCCCAAATCACACCATGTTTTCCAGGAGACAGGATACAAGGGGGGCAATAATAAAAAGTTTCCCATGCTGGTGTTGGGTGTTATCCTCTCTGGCTCTGGGTTTCCAGCGGGGAACTGCTCCGTGCGGGGGCATCGCTAACCCCTTTCCCATGTGTCCTTCCCCGGCAGGGCTCTGCGTGATGAGCGGCGCCGCCATCTTCACAGTGAGGCACACGGACTGGCACCAAGCCTCGGAAAACACCTCCTACGGCTTCGCCTATATCCTGGCATGGCTGGCCTTCCCCCTGGCCCTCGCCAGCGGCATCATCTATGTCATCCTACGGAAGCGCGAGTGATGCCGCGGGAGGTGGCGTGGCGTGGCAAGGGCACTCATGACGTCCACAGAGGAGACGGAGGCGGGGGAAAATAGACGAGAAAACGGAAAAGAAAATTAACCAAAAAAAAGGACACAAAAAAAAAAAAAGTGAAAAGGAATAAACCCTCCCAGCAAAACCAAAAGCAAACCCAACCGACCCCAAAAAGGAAACACTCAAAGGGTTACTTGTTAATTGAAGATGTATATAGTATCTATGGTTTAAAAAACCTATTTATAACACTTTTTACATATATGTACATAGTATTGTTTGCTTTTGTTGACCATACGCTATGTTTTAAAGCCTAAAGCAAGTGCCTAAGGGACTATTACTCCTAACAGTGTAACAAGAGCGCGGTGATTTTTCCTCTCATGCAAAATCCTCTTTGACCTGAGGTCTCCTTCCCTATCCCAGTCCATATCCAACCCTCAGAAAACCCCAGCTCTGACTGGTTTTAGGCTGGCGTAAATTGGAGTTCCACCTGTTTACGCCAGCCAGAGGGCTGGTCCCCACTCCTGCCACATGCTGTGATCCTGCTAACTGAGGTGCATGTCCAGATCTGACGGGAGACCCTTCCGAAAGGTTTGAAGGATTTCGGAGCAAAGGCTTTGATTGCCCCAAGTGCCTAAATGACTTATGTGCCTAAATCCCATTGCCTCGCCACCACACCCGCTGGGAATTTGGGCTTTTAAATCACTTAGGTTGAATTGCAATCCAACGCGGGCCGTCCTCCTTCGCCCGTGTGGGCTCTGGGGTGCTCCCGGCACCCGTGCCGGCGGGACTGGGGTGCGTGCCGTGCCGTGCCGTGCCGTGCCGTGCCGAGCTGCCAGGGCGCTCCTGCTCCCAACCGTGAAACGTGCTTTATCCTTGCCGTGGAGCTAAACTACCGATGAGAAAGAAGCAAACCCAATAATATCTATGAAATCGAATACCAGATGTATGAAATGGTGCTATCTATTTACCATTCCTTATATTGCTAGCCATTTAACCGTATTCACTGGAAATTCAGTTAACAATCTTGAGGTAAACGACGAAGCTAGAAATGAGAAATAATTCTGTGTAATATAAATGAGCTGTAACTGCTTTTGTACTTAGACTTGCTCTTATTATTTTTAATAAAGCATTTATAACTGAGGTTCCTTTTTTTCCCCTCCGTGGTCAAGAGGAACAGAAACAGCTCTGGGTGGAGCCCTGTTGGTCTTTGCTGCCTGAGCGAGATGTCTGTCCTCTGTCTGTGCGTCAGCGATGTGTCTGGCCATGAATTGAACCGGCACCTGCACAGACCCCAGGCTGCCTTCTGAGGACTCCAGACACTTGTGTTGCTGTTGTTTTTGTTTCATTTTGGGGTGGGGTTTTGTGTTTTTGTTTTTTTTTTAATGGGTTCTTTTTTTTTTTTTTTTTTTTTGGGGGGGGGTTTTTGTTTTTTTTTTTTTTTTTAATGGGTTTTTTTTTTTTTTTTTTTTGCTTTGCTTTTCTGATTTTATACCGACTGTGTGGACTAAGAAGCTATGAAATAAAAGTCAGAATAACTCAGCTGCTGCTGCTTTTTTGGTGTTTTTGTGGGTTAGAGCTGGGCTGCGCTCCACCAGCCTGCTTGCATGGCCATCCCATGGAAGGTCTCCGTGATGTCGCGTAGCAGATTTGTGGGCTAATTCATGCCGCTGAGAGCGGCTCCGAGCTCGCTGGGTTGTCCACGTGGCCGGAGGGGTCGGACTGCACCGGAGTTAGTGCCGGGGCCGGGAAGTGAACTCAGGGCCCTGTGCCGTGGTACTGCTGCGTGCTCATCTTTCCACCTCTCCCACGATCCTGCCGTGATGTGCCCACCGACTCCCCAAAATCAGCAGCCAGGCAGCAGCTGGCAGGACTGTGCTCATCCCATCCCAGTCTCCTGAGTGGGGACGGTTCAGGTCAGCATCAGCTGTGCCGGGGGGGATCTGGCTGGCTCTGCCACCCGGCACAAACTGCAGGAGATTTTCATTCCCTGGCACCAAAACACCCGGAGCCTGGGGGTGTGTCATGGGTTTGGGCTGGATCGGCCCGAGCAAGCTGAGAGACAGAGATTCCCTCGCTCCCGCCAAGCAGGAGAGGGAGAAAAGAGACTAGTTTAGTAAAAATTAAACTAATTTAATGAAATATAAAGAATAAAATAACAAAAAGAAAATAATGAAGTATATACAAAACTGTATCAAGCTCCCAGGATGACAATCCTGTCACCAGCAGCCACTGGGGAAGTCCCAGACTGGACTCAGCGATGGAAGGGAACTGGATTCAGGAACACACATGTTGGGATCAATGGCAGAGGAACTGGCGGAGTCCTCCTCGGACGCCGGCCATTGAAGAAGGAAAGCAAGAGCCCCAGCAAGAGCAAGAGCCAGAGCAAGAGCAAAAGCCCAAGCAAGCCAGCTGACCCTTTGATTCCTCAGCTTTTGTCCTGAGCATGATGCAGATGGGATGGAATACCCTGTTTGGTCAGTTTTGGGTCACCTGTCCTGTCCGCTCCTCCCCACAGGTGGGACCCCTCTACGCTTTTCTGCTTCCCGCCCTCCAACGGGGAAAATAACAAAGTTGGCTGCCCTTGGTCCTTATGGCAATAAGGATAAGCAAGGGCCTTGGCATCAGCTATAAACATGGATCATATCACTCTGAGAAAGAGCAGTTTTCTGCACAATATGCTGTTAATTTCAGCAGTTAGAAGAGGCCTAGTTGGAAAGCAGAGTTACTGAACAAAATTGGTCCTGTTTTACCTCAAACCAGGACAGGGTGCAATTACAGCCCGGGGAGGGGAGGAATTAGCACATTGTGGACAGGACGTGCAGCCTTAACAGCTGGCGTGGAAGTGTTCACACTTCCGTTCGTTCATTCATTTGGCTATTAAATATCCCAGCTGATGTAGCAACTAGTGCTGGCAGAGACACAACGGCTCGTGCGAGGTCGCCTGTTGAGGCCAGTTATTAACACCAGGCCAGCTCCTGAAGCCCTCGACCCAGCCACATCCCGAAGGAAAGGCGCGGGAGCTGCCTCGCACCCCCTCAGCCCGTTGGCGACCACCCTGGCATCTCGCTCGACAGCTGGGGCTCCTGGTTGTGGAGTCTTCTGTCTTCCAGTGGGAAGTCTTTCCCTGTGTGTCCATTTTGCCGAGCTGCAGCTAAGCCCTGGGGGGTTATCCGCTTGCCGAGGCAGCATTCGTGCCTCCGTGGGCTGCAGCACTTGGACCACACGGTCATCCCGGGTCCTGCTGGGCTTGTCACCGTGTCTTTGGCACAGAGGACACACATTTTCTCCCTGAGGAGTTGGTAGCAACACAGGGGGGTTTCTCTCTCTGACGGGAAAATTAAAGACGCTCCTTTTCACTTTGCATGGATATCTAAGGATGCATGGAAATCTCCCTGCTTCACTGTTGCCTCTCAGGGCGGCGCTCTGTGCCCGTTCCATGAAGTAACCGACGTTCCTACCGACACCTCGGTGCCGCACCGTGGCCGTGCTGCGGGGCTGCCTTTTTGAAAGCACAGAGAGCACGGTGACTTCCGAAGTGGAAACGACGCGAAGGTCTAAATCCCGTTTGCCAAGGGTCCAAAGGGGAACCGCCACCCACTTTGCACCAGCCTTGACGTCCGACTGTCTCCTTCGGGATGACTCCGTTGGCTTGGGAAACACCAGACCCTGTTACCCTGGTGCTCAACCATGGTTGCAAACGTGTCCCACACGCTGAAGGTGTTATCTGTGGTTTTAAAAAACCTCTTTGTAACAGTTTTTAGATGTATGTGCATAGTATTTGCTTTGGTTGACCACAGGCTGGGTTTTAAAGAGGTCCCGCACCTCGGTGACCCAGAAGCTCCTGGGTGAGACCTGGTCCCTCCACCAAGGTCCCTTTCACAGCACGGATGGGCTCTTTTGACGTTTTTGGCCTTAATTCAGTCAACCCCATCCTCTCCGGTGCCAGACGGGAGGCGGAGGGGGCGGAAGCGGTGACTCCGGCTCCGGTGCCGATGGCGGTCGGCGGTCGCCGCCCGGTGGCTGCAGGCGGCACGACGGGACACGGCGGGACACGCTGCAGGGACCCCCC
>VZSF01005169.1:579159-591113 GCA_013398295.1 Chionis minor | reverse complement strand
CGGTCCCGCTGTTGGGGGGGTTGGGGGGGGGGGGGTGGGCTGCGATTTTTAAGGCGCACAGTCAGGGTGTCCCGCCGGGTGACAATAGGGACGGAGATGAAGCGGTGTCCCCCAAGGTGAGAGCATCACCCACCCCCGTGGTTGGCCAGTGGGTGATGGGACGCAGCCCCCAGCCCTTGCCTTAGCAGCATGAAGGGCTGCCACCCCCCCCATCCCCCCCCGACATCACTTACTGCCCCCTGGGAACGGCCGGGTTAAAGTGCAAATAATTAATAATAAAAATGCAGGGAGCTCCAGAGGTCTCTATCCCGGCTCCTGCTTGGGGTGGGACCCTCACCAGTGCTAAACTGGGCTGGGCTTTGTTTAGCCAAGCCTTGAAAACCTCCAGGTGTGGCCAGTTCCTGACACCCCCTTCCCAGTGAAAAAGCCTTTACTAAACCCCAGCCTGAACATCCCAGGCCTTAATCCACCCCTCGTGATATCACACAGCCACATTGACCATCCTCTAGACCCCAGCCCAGGAACCCACCTCCATGGGGGACATGGGGACCACCAGCACCCAGGTTGAAGGTACCTCACCCACCCTGGGTGCTCCATTCCCCACACACATGGCTCTTCCAGCTCAGGGGAGGGCAGAAGGCATTAAGGCAGGACCGGGCATTTCTGCCTGATCAGCTCTAAGCACACTTAGAGCTAAACGAGACTCAAAAATTTCAGTGCACCCTGGGGCTACAGCCCAATTAAAAACAAGGCAGCCCATAAAGCAGCTCGCTGAACAGAACAGCAGCAGCGTGGCACCAAGTGGCACCCTCTTTTTCACCAAGAGGGGTGAAAAAAATATTAGGGAAGTTTCTTTAATGTGCATTGGATCATAAAAGCAATTGTTTAAATGGCTTTTCTAGTGCTCTCAGCAGTAAATACTTCTGCAAAAAAGCGCTCAGCAAATCTCATCTTCCTCTTTCATTTACTGCCTCGTAAATTGAAAAATCATGGTAGGAATAAAAACCCTGGGGGCCCGGGAGCAGCTGGTTTGTTTGCAGCCCCCCTTTCCCCGCTCGGCCCTGCGTGGCTGCGGGCTGCAGCCGGGCGGTGGCAGCTCGGAGCCATGTTTCCCGCAGCAGCCGGGTCTCCCTGCAGCCCTGAGCAGACGGTGTGAGGTCCCAGCTTGGCCACACTGCAGATCCAGGTGGGAATGGCCGGGGTGTCAATCTGGGTGTCAACCAGATCTCCTTGGCTGAGGTGTCAGCCAGGTCTCTGTACAAAGTGCTCCCCTCCTGGGCCACTGATGGTGGCCATTGCTGCTTTTTGGTTACCAGGATGAAGCGCTCTTTCTTCTGGCAGCGCCATGGTCTTTGCACATACAGACAAGGCAGGTGTCAGCGTGTTGGCCACACCTGGGAAATCCAGCTGCTGTGGCCATCCCCAAGTGGCAGCTAATTAGTTAATTCAGGCTTGACTTCTTTGGTCCAGGTTGCATTGATTCTTGCTGAGAAGGTTCCCTTCAGACCATAGCGGTCAACAAGGAGCAAGAGGCTTTTTCCTGTCAAAACCAACATGGCAGCTCGTTCAAGAGTGGCTCAACCAGGGAGTAGACACATGAAGATGGACCGAGTGGGAGCGAGCATCGTTCTTTGCAGAGACCCAGGCTCTTGGGGGCATCTCAAAGTCACCTAAAGATACTCCGGTCCCTTCTCATCCTCTTGGCTAGAATTTGTTAAGGAACAAGGAAGACACTTGAAGCCAATCCAGCATTTGTAAATCCATGGCAAGGACCAATACCTCGCAGAGAGCATCAGACATGCCTCGTGACAAAGTCAAGTCAATTAACAAAGTTGCAAAGTTTGTTAGCAACATGCAATTAATTATCTCACACATTCATCAATGGAGGAAGCAGTACAGGCGAGTGACCCTGGCGCTGTAAATTGAACAGCACTTATACAGCCCATCGCTTTCATTTTCCTTTCTACCTTGGCTACTTCGTCTGTTTTCATTAACTCAGGAAGATGACCCACATCCACGCTCATTTTATTGCTGCCATTTGGCCAGAACTGAGACTGGTGGGCATTTTTTTTTCCCGTTGTTTTTATGCGACAAAAGTAATGTCAGACAACCTGTCCTGAAGGGGAGGGCTGTGAAGCTGCCCGTTTCAGCCCTGTTCAGGACGAGCAGAAAGAAGAGACTCAAATCACACCCGATTTGAGCAGGTTTTATTGCTACTTTGTAAGCCAGTTAATTAAAACAAATGTTAAATTAAAATAACATCATGACTACGACTGGACTGTGAATAAAACCAGCCGCTCCTGACTTGTCCGGTTAAACTCTCCCAAGCACAGGGGTGCTGAGGGCGGATTTTCCCCAAATGGAGCTGGGATATGCTTAGTGAATTGTATTTAGATCCACGCAGGACTTGGCTGGAGTAGTCTCAACCTGCTTGCAGAGTCCAGCAGCACTTTTTTTTTTATGCATCCCATTACCCATCCCCTGAGCCCTCCCATCCCTCCGCTGCCCTCATCCTCCTGCCAGCCCTCGAACCTCTCCCTGCTGTTCCTGCCCTCCGGCGCTGACCCCCGCAGCCCTCCTATTCTCACTTGGTCAACTTTTCCCCCTGTAATTATTTAATGTGATTATCGATGCTTCCCTGAACACAACCTCTTTGTGCGGTGATTTATGGAGAGCTTCCTCTGCCCCAGCTCCTCTCTCCCCTCACGTGGATGGCACATGGACGGGCCGACCGTGGGCTGCAGTCGGGAGATGCCGCTTCAGCCCCAGTGCTGAGCGCCCAGGCAGCGCATGCAAGCACCGAAGTGCCTGGCTTTGAAGTCAGGAAGCGGCCGAGATGCTGCAGAGACACCCGGAGTGGGTTTGGTGGATCCGACCCCGATTTCAGCCAAGGATGGTCTAACGCCGGGGCTGACAGTGTACAGCTCTGGGCATGCTCCTGCGGGGTCTGTTTCGCACCCCTTCGCCCTCGCTGTGTCCTGGCGTTGCCTCCACCCAAGGAGGTGCTGCCCCTTCCCTGGAGAGGGATGGATTCACCACAGTATTGGAGAGACATTGAGGTGCTGGAGCGTGTCCAGAGAAGGGCAACGGAGCTGGTGAGGGGTCTGGAGAACAAGTATCATGAGGAGCGGCTGAGGGAGTTGGGATTGTTTAGCCTGGAGAAGAGAAGGTTGAGGGGAGACCTTATCACTCTCTACAACTCCCTGAAAGTAGGTTATAGCCAGGTGGGGTCAGTCTCTTCTCCCAAGGAACAAGCGACAGGACAAGAGGAAATGGCCTCAAGTTGTGCCAGGGGAGGTTTAGGTTGGATATTAGGAAAAACTTCTTTACCCAAAGGGTTCTCAAGCATTGGAACAGGCTGCCTAGGAAGGTGGTGGAATCGCCATCCCTGGAGGTATTTAAAAGCCGGGCAGACGTGGTGCTGAGGGACATGGGTTAGGGGTGGTTTTGGCAGTGTAGGTTATGGTTGGACTTGATGATCCTGAAGGTCTCTTCCAACCCAAGTGATTCTATGATTCTGTGATTGCTCAAAGCTGGAGAAAGATGCTCAGGGCTGGGCTGAGAGCCACTGGAGATCCTGGGCTCTGGTCTCTGCCTCATCCACAACATAGGAGGGATCCGGCCATCCCACTCCCCTGCCTGCCAGCCAAGGAGCCATCCTGCCCCCTGCCCCATAGACCCTTCACTTGGGTTTACATTCTCCCTAAGCCTCCCAGCATTAACAAGCCACTTCTTCGTGGACTGATGATGAAAGGATAAAAGCACCGAAGTTGTCCCTGGTTTATTCACTTCCTGGGGGATAATTCAACATCTTTAACTTTCCCCGAAGGGCGTGCTTTCCTGGGGGAATCCGCTGCCGGCACTTTGCAGGATGGTTTTATTGCCCCTCTGCAGGCACCAGGTGGGGAGAGGCTTTATTTTAAAGTGCTTTAACTGCTTCATTTCAGTCTTTGTCGGTTGTGTTTCCTTTCATATATACTCTTTTGGCTTTCATTTCCCAGGGCTGCCTCTTATCTGCCTTTGGAGACAGCCCTTGTAAAAAAAAAAAAATATCAAAACCCAAAACACTCTCCCTGGGATGCTTTCAAGAGAAAGGCCCCTGTCCCCTTTCAAACCTCCTTTGAGGAAAATGGATCCCAACCCTGTGTACGCTGCAGCCGCCAGGAAAGTCTTTGAAGTAAATTAAACCAAATTAGTGTCTATGATATAGATGAGTGGAGGAGCTCCCCGCTGTGTCGCTGGCCTGGCCCTTTGCGTAATCTTTAACCCCTCTCCCTTGCTCCACGCTCGCCTCTAATTGACCGTGAAGCACCTGGGGGTGATTTGGAGGCGATCCCATCTGCCCCAGGATTTCCTCCCACCCACACCAAGGGGATGGGGAGTATTTAACAGGCCTGGGAGGAAGCTGTGATAATGAATTACTTTCCACCTTTTTTTCCTTGTGCTTGGTATCTAATTTTTTTTTCTTCTTCTCTCTTATTCCCCCTTAACAAGAGCAACCCTGAGCCCAGGGGCAGCCCAGTATCACCCCAGTGCCCTGGCCGTGCTGGTGGAGGTGGGGCAGCACCTGACCCCTGGGCAGCCAAGGAGCAGGTGGAGCAGGAGGTTCCCGAGCTCCCGTGGTTGTTAAAGCTTGGCAGGGTGTGCTTTTCCAAGGGGAAAAGGGGCTTTCCCAGCCCTTTGTGTGCCTGCCCTGGGACTCGGGGAACCGACTGAATTTGGCTGGGAACTGGGGTGAGGTAAGCTGGTGTTTAACTGAGTCAAAAAAAGGTGGTGGGGGTTTTTTTTGTGTGTGTGTGTGAGGGGTAAATGAGCGTTGCGGGGATTTGAGCCTCCTTTGCTCCTTGTGTCATGCCTGGAAAGCGGGTTGCAGGCTCACAGCAAGCGACCCGAGCCAAGAGATAATTGGATGTGCAAATTATATGTATGTGCAAGGAAAACATCACGTATGCAAATAACCCACCTAACTGTACCTTGGACTTATCCTTCAGCCCGTGCTTTGGTGCTTGACCTGGGACAGTTATGCTTGGGGCTGGCTCCAGTCGCCATGGGGAGTCCTACCTGGCCTCCAGGTGCCGCTCCAAAAAATGCACTGCCCTCCTGGAGGTCCTGAGTGGCATCCCCCAGCCCTGCCTGAATATCCTGGGCACCAGGATGAGCTTCTAGCCTGCGACCCTGGCTGTCGGCTGGGCGTGGGCCGTTAGGCTGCTGCTCCTCCAGGGATATTGGGTGCCCTTTGGAGGATGGCTGCAGGACTGGTCCCTCCTCGTAAAGAGCAGGGAGCAAACGCCGGGGCTGAGCTCTCCCTGGGTGCTCCTGGAAGGTTTAGCTCATGGTCCTCTGGGCAGGATCTGCGCCAGGGAGGCGTTTGTGCTGCGTTGGGCACTTCCCACCCTGCCCCTAAGGCCTGTTTGGATGCCCCTGAGCCACTGACAGCTTTGTGGGCTTCACTCAAGTGCTCCTTTAGAGACCTGCAGCAGGGCCACCCACCTCTCTTCCTGCAAGGTCTCAGCCCAAACCCTGGGGACCCCCTTGGGACAACTATCATTGTGTTGGGACGTCTTCATGCAGTGGCAGTCGTCTCCACCCGGCTTTGAGCTCGGGTGGTGGTACGAGCTGCATTTCTTCTGGCAGGGAATGACCAGAAGTCATTGGACATGGCCAACGAAGGGATGGGAACACAAAAATGAGAAGTTGTTTTAATACCAAAGGGCTGCGTGACTGAATGTGCTGGTGTAGGAGAGGATGCTCTGCAGTCCCCCAGCAGCCTGGGAGCGTTACCTCTGGGGGCTGTTTTCACCCAGCAGCGTACGTGGCAATTATTTCAGTCCCCACACGCATTCATGTGGATGGAGGCTTCAGAAGGGACTATTTATATTTTATAAACACGGCTATAAATATATCATGGCCAAATTAAATCATGAAGCAAAACCAAAACCCCATGAAACTGACAGGCAAATCAACAAGATCCCTAGAAACGTGCGGGAGCAGGTGGTAAGTTCCCACAGCGCTTGCGGCGGGCTGCTGGGTTCAGGGTTTTAGGGAGCTCCTGCCCTGAGAGCTCATCTCGAAGCGGAGCTGAGCGTCCACGTGCTCTTGTGGATTAGTCTGGTGAAGACAACCTGAAAGCAGCACTTTGCAGGGTGTTTCTGTGGGCAAACCGGAGCTGCCTCCCTTTCCCCACCTGCAAAGCACAGGTAGGAGCAGGATGTACCTGCCCAGCCTATGTTGCACGGCAGGAGGCTGGGAATGTCCTCCAGGATCCCTGCATGGGGGAGGCAAAGGGTGTCATGAGGCTTGCCCAGGCTCCTGCACAATGCAGAGGCACTGGCGTGGAAGCCACCCGTGGGACTGAGCCATCGCTGCACGGGATGAGCTCCCACGGCATCCTCCTCCGGGCTGGCTGCGTAAAGCCATACCCAGGCCTTTGGCTTTGCTTATTATGGGTAAGGATTCACAAGCAGGACCATCAACTTACCAGCTCTAGGCTGTGGATTGACTCCGATGCAGACCATCTCGGAGTCAGCACGGCATGTGGGATTGTTTTGGGGGATGCGGAACTAGTCCATTTGCGGAGTGAATTGGTGCCCAAAGCCCTCGCTGGGGACTTGCACAGAGGATTTCTTCCAGTCCTGGGTTTCTCTGACTAATGCCTGGGAAAAAAATCAGATGGTCCCACAATGGGGCTTAATTCAGGGCAAAAGGAAGAGCCAATAAATCTCTATGAATGTAAACGATGTCATCTTTGAAGGAGGCTGTGTAGTGGGTGACGCTGTCATGGGGAGGGCAGGCAGCTTCGCGCCGTAAGGTCAGACTGGGTTATCTGACGCCCTCCGGGGCTGCGGAACAGTCTGAGCAAGTTAATATCCCTCGTCCTTTCCCACCAGCCTTGTAACACTGGGCATGGCCTGAGACCTCCCCTCCGTGGAAGACCCAAGTTTAAACCGAGGGAAATGCAAGGGGAGGCTTTTTGGCTGTGAATCGGAGCAATGAAAAGGAAACTCATGTTGCTTGGGGCGGTAGGTGGAATTATTTGCTGTTATGCTTTAAGTGGTCTTACCAAAAGCTTCAAGTGCTCAGAGGAAAAAGATAAGGGGTGAAAGCAAAGGACAAGAATAGGGAAGACTGGCATTTTCATGGGACTTTGCAGGTTTCCTGATGTGCCAGGGTGACCACTTACTCATGCCACGTTGTCGGGTGTCGCATGCGGATGGGCAGTGCCCTTGGTGGCTGAGCATCCCGCTTGCTTTATTCGAAGCACTCCTTGTGCTTCCCAGACCTCCTCGGCATGTTTCCTCCAACCCAAACTATCTCAAACCTCCCTCTTACCATGAAGACAAGTAGATTGAGCTCTCTCAGTCCATCAGTAACTGCGATGAGCAACCAGAGCCCGCCTAGCAGAGGTCCAGGCATTCAGCCAGAGCTTCATCCCAGCAAGATTCCTCTATCTGTTGCATCCCAAATGGTGGTCTCATATATGCATTTATCTGAACTCAAACAGCTATGGCTGCTCTTCTCAAGAGTAGCACAGAATCAGTATTTCCTCCCTTTCCAAGAGGCCAAAATCCGGGATTACTCGACTTCTGGAGGCCGTGCTGGCAGCGAGAGGGAGCAGGACTGACCTGCGGGCTCTGCCCGTCTCTCCCACGCAGCGCCAGGGGTGCTGGGGTTTGGAGACGCGGATGCTGTTGCCAGGATGTCAGAGCGCAGCCTGCCCCTGGCCCAGCAGAAGTGCAAGGTACGGCTCCCGTCGGGAAAAGCAGAGCGACGGCGTTTGCTGTGGAGCTGCTCTTCCACAGGGCTGTCCATGCGCTTGGATCCTGGCTACTCCCCTCGCTAACGGCCCCCGGGTGCCCTTAGCCCTGGAGCTGCTGTGGCACCCAGGTGAGCACCGTGACTGTGGGCGAGGATTTCGGAGGAGAGGGCTGGGATCTCAACCTCCTGTCTGTTCTACCTGGCGGTGTCCCCTTGGCTCTCCCAGTGCCACAGGGTTGTCCCCAGCTGTGTGTGGTCCCATTAGAATGCTGTGGCTCTGGCCAGGGACCTGGTTGAAGGGCAGAGCGGGTGGCAGAAGTGGCACTTCCCACTGGTGGAAATCGGGTGAGGAAGTACATTGGTGACGATGGCAAATGGCGGCGGAGCAGGGAATTCGGTGAGACTGACTCCCTCCCTCGTTCTTTGTCTTATGTGCTACAGGCTTGTTATAAATAATAAATGGAGTGGGCAGGGGGTGAAGCGAGAGGATAAATGACTTGCCCGGTGTGGCACCAGTTCCCCGTTAAACAGCTGTTTGGGGCACCTGGGTGCCCTCGGTCACCATCCCAGGGACCGGGGCGGTGCATCCCCTGCTGCCTCCTGGGGATGGCCGCATCCCAGCAGCGCCCTCTGAAATCCAAACAGGGAAGCCGAGGCGGTGAGGAGAATGGGTGGGGGAACCCCGACTGCTTAAATATTCCAATCACTCTATCTTCTGGGAGATAATACTTTTAATTTTCGTCACACAAAGAATATGTCCTGAACCAGAAGGGGTTTGCCTAATTCATCATGCTTGCTTTCCACACAATACTAGGGCTGACAAGCATAACATTTTAAAATGAGAGAAGTGGACATAATTAATGCTCATGAATTGCAAACGCTTCTTTATTAAAGGGCTTTCGCTTGCCCCTGGACCATCTGCTTCATATCACTGGGCTGGGGTCCTGCGGCTATAATAACTTGCAGCTTTAATAATTTTACCTCTTAATTAAAGCTCATCTCAAAGTGCAGGAGCACAGACATTTTTCCAGCCCAGATTTGATTTTTAACAGAGGAAACCTTGAAGGGTGGGTAATAGAATTTGCATCTTTCCCTTTGAAGCATCCCTCCGATGAGGGCCGTGGCCCGGGGTGTGACATCCCCGTGCTGACGCTGGCTGGAGAGGACCGTGGGGCCAGGATCCTCCATGGCTGTGGACTTTCCTAAGGACTGGAGGTCTGAGCTCTGGAACTGTGCTCCTCCTGTGGCAGCTGTGGCCCCAGCGCGTGGCGCACAGAGCAAAGGGGTCCCTGCTGCTCCCTGGGTCCCTCGAGGGATGTGAAGCCCTGGGTGGTGGGGCTGGGGTGGGAGACCTCTGAGGAACAGCCCATTCCTGGATCCTGCAGGGCATCAGAGAGTCCAAGCAAAGGCTTCAGGCAAGCTCCTGGCTTAGCAGTAAGAGGGATGATGGTGTTTTCACCCTGCAAGGGGATCCCAAACCCACATGCTCTGGCGTTGGGTGAAATAAAGCCCGGGGCTGTGCAGGGAGATGGTCCCGGGCTTTGCCTGGTGCCACGGGAGCCTCAGGGTGCCCCATGCCGGGAACCCCGAACCCTTTCTAAGGCTGCAGTAAAGCTGACACCACCCGCATCTGCTCTCCCCGCAGATTCGGGTGACCTTCCGGGGGGCTGCGCTCTGCTTAGATGGGGTGAGTTGACAGTGCATGAAATACGGCGGATTAATTCACACTTCATTGTTGCGAGACGTGAGGCCGAAGGTCGGGGGCCATTAAGAAAACTAGGTATGAATTAATGCCCTGTAATTCATACGTTGCAGGCTGCCTTATGGACAGAGCATTTTATTCTAAAATGTTGTTTTAATTATTTATGTGTTAATTGATTGCTGGATTCACCAAAGGTGCATTAATGAGGAAGAGTTTGGGTTTTCAATGACACTTTGTCCAAATTGAAAAATCAATAAATAACGTGAGATCCAGAGGGACATCTTGACTTTTCCTTTTTTTTTTTTTCTTTTCTTAGTGGCTGAAATGCTCCAAGTAAGCCAGAGATGAGGCTGTCAGTGATCTGCTCAACTTCATCAGCCTGGGAAGGACAGAGCCATGTTCGAGGTGGGGGAGATGGAAACACTGGGCCAGGTAGCAGAAAAAATGCCAGGAGATTGCGAGCAGCTATTGCGCAGCCTCTTCCCAGTGTGTTGCCACTGGCTGTGCCTGACTGCAGCCAGATTTATCATAGGTCGGAAGGGACCTTTAGGATCACGGAGTCCAACCATCACCCCAGCACTGCCCAACCCACTCCTAACCCGTGTCCCTCAGCACCACGTCTGCCCGGCTGGGAAACACCTCCAGGGACGGTGACTCCACCACTGCCCTGGGCAGCCTCTGCCAATGCTTGAGAACCCTTTCCCTGAAGACATTTTTCCTAATATCCAATCTAAACCTCCCTTGGCGTGAACTGAGGCCATTTCCTCTCATTCTATCGCTTGTTCCTTGGGAGAAGAGACCGACCCCCCTGGCTACACCCTCCTTTCAGGCAGTTGTAGAGAGCGAGAAGGTCTCCCCTCAGCCTCCTCTTCTCCAGGCTGAACAATCCCAATTCCCTCAGCCGCTCCTCAGGAGACTTGTGCTCCAGACTTGAGGCTCCACGAGTCCCTTCTGCACCCGCGCTCCACGCACACAGCGCTGGGAAATGCCTGGAAAGGCTTCAGGTCTAATATCTGCACAAGACAATTACTGTCCCTGCCTGGGTTTGGTCCCTGAGAGCCCGGAGACAGGAATTTTTTTGCTAAGGGAGAGCGGTTACCCCGTCCCAGGGAAAGCACGGCACAGCAGGGCGGGGAAGGGCTGGGGAGCGCTGTGATGTTTCGGGCAGCAAATACTCGTCGTCTGCAGCTGCGTCAAGCGAATTGAAGACCGACTCCAGTCAGCTGAATCATGTCTTTTCTTTATGTTCTTGAAAGTTCAGAGAAAAAACATTTATTTTAGTCATTGCAACAGCTTCCTTTTGTTTTTACTTTACTGACCAAAGCAGCTGGGTTTCAAAAACTTTTTCAGGACCAGTCTTCTGGTTTTGGTTACAGAAAACAAAACAAACTGCTGCGTTTCTGCAACCAACATTTACTTTAAGGAAAATTCTTGCTTTTAATGGAAAAATTGGAACAAATGATTAACGATAGCTTTTCTTTTCTTTTTTTTTTTTTTTCCCCTGCAAAAATCTTAATTTCCAGTGACGTGTCTCCAGCCAAATTTCCATTTTGCTGGCGAGGGTGCAGCCAGCTCTGCCGCTGAGTTTCTGTCTGCCCGGGCTCACCCGGGAAATGGGGCAATGCCTGGGTTCGAGCTGCGGCTCTGCAGGGTGCGAGCCATTCCGCAAGGGAGAGCCTGTGCCTCCTTGCTCTGATTAAAAAAATACCTGCCCATACGGTGCGGCACATGGAAGCTGAGCACACAGGAGCACGGCTCACCAGGGAAGGGATATGTGGACGAGTAAGTGTGGCACAGCACTGAACCACACTGCAGTTCAGAAATCCATTTATTTATTATAATTAATTTTTTTTCCCCCCCCTCAAAGGGATTCTGCCTTGAAATGGCATGGACAAAAGACCCGTTTCCTTCCCGTGCTTGGATTGCTTGTTTCCTTGGCCAGCAGCACAGGAGCAGGGATTCGCAGCAGTTGACTTCTTCTGGGCATCTTGTGGGCTTTGGAAGCCTCGTGGATCATGGATGGAGCTGGGTGGGAAGAGCTGCCCCCCACAAGCTGTAAATAAGCCCTGATGGGGGGCCTGTGTCTGCGCGTATCCCCAAGAACCCTAAATCAAGTTCAAGGAAAAACCTTCCTGTGGCATCTCTTTATGCTTTTTGTCTCCCGTGATTGTTTGAGACCTTTTGATGGCTGGTGGGGCAGAAACCCGTGTGCGATAGTGGGGTGACAGTCCGTCCTCCTGCCCTCACCGGGGCAAAAGGGGGTTGTGCAAAAGGGACAGTGGCACAGAGGAACAAGCGCTCTGTGGGGATTTATTTATTATTTATTAATTTATTAACCCTGAAGATTTTGGGCGTTGATGTTTTACATCCTCCCTCTTCTCTCTCCCTGTGGCCTTGGGCATGTCCTGCTGTCCCCAGGACGGGGACCCCGCAGCAAGCGCAGGAGCTGGGGGGGGGGGGGGGGGGGCCCCCCTCCCCCCCCCCGGGCGGGGAGGCC
>VZSF01005169.1:549002-578985 GCA_013398295.1 Chionis minor | reverse complement strand
CCCCGGGCGGGGGGGGGGGGGGGGGGGGGGGGGGGGGGTGGCTCCATCCCCTCCACTCAGGCAGGCAGGCAAGTATCCGAGCCACGCTTGGGAGCTGCCTTCTGGGTTGTGTTTTCCAATAACTAGGAGGGCTAAAAATGAGGTTTGTGTTTCTGGAAAGCTGAGGTTTAAGGAGTTACCTGTTTCTAGAAGTGGAAGGTGACTTCCCTCTCTACAATTACCTGAAAGGAGGTTATAGCCAGGTGGGGTCAATCTCTTCTCCCAAGGAACAAGCGACAGGACAAGAGAAAATGGCCTCAAGTTGTGCCAGGGGAGGTTTAGGTTGGATATTAGGAAAAACTTCTTTACCCAAAGGGTTATCCAGCATTGGAACAGGCTGCCTAGGAAGGTGGTGGAATCGCCGTCCCTGGAGGTATTTAAAAGCCGGGCAGACGTGGTGCTGAGGGACATGGGTTAGGGGTGGTTTTGGCATAGGTTTATGGTTGGACTCAATGATCCTGAAGGTCTCTTCCAACCCAAGTGATTCTATTATTCCCCCCAGGCCCGTGATAAGCCCGGCGTTGGATGTGGGAGAAGGCTGGGAAAAGGCTGAAGGCTCTACAGGGGTGACCAACTGCCTGGAATTCAGAGGAAAGGGGTAGATGCGAATCCATACGGTAAGGTTTATTCCCGAAATGGCTCTGCAGACTGATCCAGAATCAAACCCTGAAGCCTGCAGAATTGCAGCGCTCCCAGCCCTTCAGGTAACGTACAGCCGGTTCCGCAACTCCCCCAGAGGACCCTGCAGCCCCCAGGGGCTATTCCCGGCGGTTGTGGGAAGACTTTCCTAATTTTGCAGAGGGTCTGGGGGCTGTGGGGATACCGGGGAGGGTGGGTAGGAGGGATGCAGGAGGTCTGGTACAGCATGAAGGTGATGCCGAAGCCCATCCAAAGGCTCTTTGAAGGTTAAACTGCTGCCACGAGAGGGTGCGTGTGTCCTTAGAGTGGAGCTCGCAGGCTGCGCCAACAGCATTCGCTGGAGTCCACGCGATGTCCTTGGAAATGGGGCGCAGACAGGGTCTGTGTGTCCTGAGGAGCTGGGAGGACGTTCAAGACCCCCAACCAGTTCAGTTGCTCCTTGGCACTCTGCGGAGTTGGGCGGTTAATGCACAAAAAAACACCCCCAAAATTTAAAAAAAAAAAAAAAATCACTGCCAAGCACTGGTTTCAGCCCAGTTTAACCCACCAAACGGTAGTAAAACCAAAAAAAAATTCCTCTGACCCCAGCGCCTGCGCTTGAGCGCTTTGTACTGAGCAGTTTGGGGGGGGCTTTGGCTGTGGATACTTTATTCCAGCAAAAAAAAACGTGTGTTAATGGGGCGACTGGCACCCGCTGCGAAATGATGCAAATACGGAATAACGAGGAATGCTGGAGCAGAACGTTGTGCCGCGGTCCGGAGGGGCTGTTTTCTCCTTCCTGCATGGCACTGCCGCCTGTGCACCGGCGCACATGACCGCCTGAGCATGGCAAACTCGCCACACGTGCCGGTGCTCAGAGGGGTTCGGCTTCTCCCCGCGGACCTTGGGCATCGCTTAAAGGACTTCGCAGACAGTCCTGTGCCCGCTTCTGCTACGTACCAGCTCCACGTCATGGCCCCAAAAAATAGCCTTTGGTGGTTCTAGCAGCCCCATGCTGCGGAGGAGGCACCGGTTTGTGTGATTCCTGCCCGCTCCGATGGCTCCGGAGTCAAGCCTGGGCTGTGCTGCCACAGTCCCAGCATGTGTTCACCCTGAATTTTGGAGGCTGGTAAAACTTAGGGGCTAATCTACAGTTTGGATGTAATCTTAGTAATTCATAGAATCATCAAATGGTTTAGGTTGGAAGGGACCTTGCAGATCATGGAGTTCCAACCCCCCTGCCATAGGCAGGGACACCTCCCACTAGACCAGGTTGCCCAAGGCCACATCCAGCCTGGCCTTAAACACCTCCAGGGATGGGGCCTCAACAACCTCTCTGGGCAACCTGTTCCAGTGCCTCACCACCCTCAAAGGAAAAAATTTCTTCCTAATTCAGGGGGCAACAAGGACTAATTGTTTTTTTGCAACAGCTCTGTTTAAATGTAGAGAAAAGGATGTGCAAGAGGTGGGCTGCTGCAGACCTGGAAGATGCTCTGCACGCTGTCGTTCCCAGTCACAAGCTGCAAGTGCTCTCCAAGCACTTCCCAATCATTCAACTTTTCCTTTAAAATGTAGCCTGGAAAGCGAGGGAAATTCAGGACAAAGAAAGAAAAGAAGCATTTGGCTTTTAAAAACTCCCCAGCGTTTCCCCTGAAAAGTGGTTTGGGTTTGGGGTTTTTTTTGCCATTGCACAGGCTCCAAGGGCCTCCTCCAGCACAGCCTCACCGGCTTGAAGGTACCTGGGAGCAGACGTGACCGTGCTGGGTTCCTGGCCACAACCTGATGAGAGGTGCCTCCTGCAGGCTTGGTAGCCTGATTTCCATTCCAAGTGGCCTTGTTTGTTCTTGTAGTAGCAGGCAAAGGGACTCTGGCTCCTCTACAGAAGAAAAGGTAAAGAAGTGACGCTGGGAGGGTGTGGGAGACCCTCTGTGAATGGACTCCAACCCAAGGAGCCTCACGGAAGAGATGATAGTGAGCAGGAGGGGGGTGCCCCCAAGCAAGACACCCCTTTCAGCTGCCCAGTAAATGCAACCTGGTGCTCCAGGGAAGGGATCCGCTTGCCAGGGGCGCTGAAAGGTTCCACCCCCAGCTCTCAGGAAAAGAGTGATTTCAGGGCAAAGGCTGTGGGTTTCGGTGGGGTCCATATCGTGATTGCAGTGGCAGAGAGGAGGGAACGAGGCTGAAAAGGGTCTGTGCAGGACAGGCAGCATGGACAGGAGGTACTTTGTACAAAAATAGGGAGGGAGAGAGGGAAATGTTTCACCATCAGACATTTGCTAAAGAAAACCTCCCGACTAAAACTGAAATCCGGTAATATTGTCGAAAAAGGGGTATTGCCCGTGGACACATCTCCCATAAAGGATGGAAAAAGGTACCTATCAAAGGAGCTTTTTGAGTGAAAAGCCTTCACCCAGCCCATTCTCGCACCCCGTGGCTCCCTGCGGGAACACACCATGGCAAGGGGTGAAGATCCTAAACCTTTATGTCCAGGCCACGTTGTTCAGCCCAAGTTGTTTTGAGTGACGGAAGAATTACACCAAGAAGGGAGCAGGTGCCCTCAAAGAGATGGAAAACAAATGCTTTGGGCACAGCCTTGAGTTTAATATGGGCGATATTGGTTCCGTGATTTTGTCGTGCCAAGGGGACCTGGTTCAGGCATTACGAGACGGGAGCTGGAAGGACATCGAGCAGAGGACAGGAAGCACAGAGGAGTTACAGAAGGTAAATTAATTTTCCCATTTCTCTCCAAACGAGTTATTAATCATCTCTCATTTACATATTCATTAACCATAATACACACCATATTTTTATTAATGTGGCAAAGAAACAATTATAGGTGAAAAATGGGTTGTCTGTTTATTTTACACGTGGATCTTGTTCCTCATTTGCATGATTTAAAAAATGATGTTTCTTCTTGCCACACAAAAAAGAAAGTGGCTGCTCAGGACGTGTTCCAGCCTGAGACTATAGAACGGGCTGTTTGGATGAACAGCTGGGAAACAAGAAGTTGCACACCCCCGCCAGCAACTGGCATTGGGGAAAGTTTTTAATTTTTATTTTTCTTGCCAGGAACAGGTTATACTAAGTCAATCCTGGGCTGGGACAAGGGAGAAAAGACTGGATCAATCTGGTGGACCCTGGCTACCTCCTGGTCGCTGGATTTCAGGAGGTGCTTTGTGAAGGGACTGCAGAACAACACAGAAGTCTTCTCTATGCATTTCCATTCAAGCAAGGGAATGTAGGGCGCAGACATAACAAATGAATATTCAAAGCCTGATTCTGAATTGATTATAAAGGGGAGCCATCAAATGGTCAATGCCTTCTTGTATTCTCATGGAAGTTACATGAACCTTTGGTTTAAAGTGCTTGAGGAACCATGTCCCCAAATTCCTTCCCACTTCCTTTCCTGCAGTTTTATGGTGAATATTACTGGATTTCAATAGAGTTTTGGTACACCAGACATGAGCCACTAGTTCAAAGTTCCATTTCTCTGGTCAAGAAGATTAAGCTAGCGTTAAGCAAAATGATGTTGCAGAGAATGAAATACATTGCCAATTAAAATCTCATCTTGTGAGTTACTGTGGGTAAGCAGCGCGGTTGGGAATGTTGTCTGGATGCTTGTTGAAACTAGGCATCTAATTTGGTCTTGGGAAGGGTCTTTCCCAACCCCATCTCCTTGGTCACAGAAGCAAGGGGAATAAGAGCTCTTTGCCTCCTGCTGTAGCAGGGGCAGCAACCCAGTTTCTAGGGTTCTTCCTACGCAGGGGCTGAAGCTCAGAGACAGCCTCCAGCTCAGCAAACCCCCATCCAGGTGGCAACTGGGAGCCCAGGCTGTCTAGAAAAGTCAGGGATGTATTCTTGGCTTGCTTCCTATAAGCCTTCCCAAGCTGTAGGTGTTGGGCAATGCCAGACACGCCACACAGGGCAGAATGGGCCCCAGGTGCACATGAGGTATCTTGTCTGCCCTGCACGCTATGTTCTCATCGATTTGGGGAAAAAATAAGGTCTTTGAAACTGTTTCTGCTCTGGGAAATGCTGCTTACAGATAAAGAGCATTTTACCACGACGCTTGAAGATGTTGCTGACATTGGGAACCAAGGGAACGTTCCCTGCAGCTCCAGGAGGGATGCTTACAGCTGTCGGTTCTGTTTGTGAGACCAGAGACCTTCCTGCAAAAATACCTCAGGGAATAAAATAAGGGAATAATCAGGGAAAAAAATGTGTTTTGAGTCTGCCTGGGGAAAGTCAAAGGGTGTCCAGGCATGCAGTTGGTCAAGGGACACGTATTTCTGGCCATCCTCATGCCCCTTCTCACACTCAACCCCACTGCCTGATTTCAACTGAATTTGACAGGACGGTAAATATCTAAATAACCAATTTGTGTGCCTCTGGGGGAAATTGGCTGCCGACTTGGGGGGGGGAAAAACCCCAAACCCCGATGAGGTTTGGACAGCCTCAAGTTTGCTCTAATCGCTTTGGCCCGATTCCTGCAGTCGAGCACAGCAGCTGACATGTCGCAGCCAACCTCTCCCGCGAGTGGAGTTATAGAAGGAACAAGAGAGGAATTTTATAGGCATGGGCAGAGATGACAGAAATCTTGGCCTAATTCAGTTACAAAATCAGTGGAGGGGGAGACAAGCATCCGTAGGAAAACAGAGTGCGTTCACTCTGCTGTTCACAGGACTGCCAGTCTCCTGTCTATGGGTAGGAGCGGAAAACACCTTTTTGTTCTCAACAAGAACGTTGTATTTATTTCTTATTTGAATACTATTTTTTTTTAAGCCCCTGATTCAGAAGGGGAAGTTTCTTTCAGAGACCATCTGTGAAGTGGGTGAAGCTTGGTCCATTCCCATAGAAGTCCAACTCTGCCAGCGCAGGGAGAAATGGCAAAGTTTAACGATGAATGAAGAATTATAAACATCTGTCAAAAAGCACCTGGCGCTGGGCATAAGCCTTCTTTCAGTGTACTCCAGCGGTTGTGTGCTGCCCTGCTCCCCTTGATGGCATGTAGCAGTTCATGACACCTTCCATTTATTGCGAGCAGGCAAAGTGCCCCACAGTGTCTGTGGTTTTCCTTGACTTTGAAAGAGTGTGTTCAGTGTATTTGTTCTCCTTTATTAATGATATTTTTGATAGACTTCTGTTTCTCCATTTTCTGGCTTGCATTTCTCTCCTTTTTATTTAATGATTATTACTGCTTCGGAATGCTTTCCCACCTTTGGTGTTAATGTGTTCTGGAACTGCACTAGAAGTAGGCTGCACAGCCCCAGTTTCTCTTCCCTGGTGTCACACAACGTACGCAAACCAGATGATGAGAGGTTTTGAAAAAGACTTCTATAATAAGTAAATGAAAAGAAATCACACCAAGGGTGCTTGGCTTAAAATTTGGGGAGTGCTGGAAATGGAAAGCATCACAGAGCTCGCTCTAAGGTTCCCCGCACAGTTGAGAGCTCCTGGAAGATCAGCAGGGCTATATTACATGAACATCAATTCCTCTTTCAAGAGAGAATGCTTATATCTTATATAGCTGTATCAAAGCTGTACATGATCACAAGGTTTTGCTTTAATTAATTAGACTGTAGCTTTTTTCCCTGCAGTGTGAGCCAGCGTATGCCAATACTGCACTACTGATAAAAACACACAAATATGTCACGGGGCTTTTTGGTATCCGCTAAAAATTGGTGGGTCTTGCTATCCTCATTTTCCAAACGGGAAGTTGAGGCATGGGAAAGACTTTGCCTTGCCTGGGAGGGTAAGTTTGCTTTTCTCCCACCTTGTTTCTGTCTCGATGGCATAAACCAGCTGGGGCAGGATGGGGCTCGGTGTGTCTGCGCGGGACCTAGCACGGCTGTGCCTTACCTCAGCTGAACCAAACCCATCTCCTCGTAAACAAGGTGGTTGGCGTGACTGTATCCCTGAGGGGTTTTCAGGACTTGCTTACTCCTTTTTTATTCCGGTCAATCCATCAATACTGTGAGAGGGTATGATTTTATCTTCTTTATAAAATTTGAGCGATTGCTGCCATCGGTCTTCGCGCCACTGGGCTACCTGAGCTCCAAATCTGCCCCCGAGCCTCCCACCCTTCTCTCCTTCCCACTTTAATACACTTTTTCTGGCTCTCTACCAGAAAACACCCGGCCACATCCACTGTGGGGCTCGTAGCTCTGCACAGGGATCTATTTTGTCAGGATCAGGCCCCACGTTCTCCGAGCCTTCAGAGTAGGCTTTGTAGAAACAATGCCTTTGAAATAAAGCTAGAAGGAACGTGCCTCTGTCAGATTTTCTGCCTGAGTCATTGATAGCAAAGCGCAGAGATTTACCAGCCGTGAAGTCGGGGGAGCTGGTTGTCAGCAACTCCATTTCTGCATCGTAATCAGCCCCGTTAAAACTGAGCCATCTCCCCCAGACCATCGCGTCCCAGCATTTCTTCCCTCCTTTGTTTCCATCAGTGCTTTTCTTCTTGCCCAAGCCCTTAAACAACCTTGACTGCAACGAGCTGGCCATCAGCAGAAAACCCCATCCATTCAAAGTGAAAATATTGATGCTTCTGCGTCATTTCATAGCACATCTGGGGTCCCCTGGGTCCACATACCATCGCTGCCCGGCACGCCAGGCCAAGAAAAGCACGAGGGAGAAAAATAAATGTGATGACAGTTGGGCTCTTGCAAACGAGTCTTGGTCTGAAACAAGCCAGAAAAGAATAAGCATCTCGCACGGACTCGCATACGGAGTGGGGCTGGTGACAGGGAAAGAGGGAACGTGCAATGTTCACACCATCAGGGCAAAGGTCTGCAACACGAGCTTGCACCACTAATACAGGCAGATTTCCTGCCTAATAATGCTACAGGAAATATCTGGGCACTTGCTGATCAGGGGGGTCACAACGCCTGCCTGTGAACCAAGAGGAGGGAGACGGGGCTGCCAAGGGCCTGCTTCAGCAGAAGCTCCTCCAGCCCTGGTGTTCCGGGCACAGCTCTTGCCCACGCGGGTGTTCAAGCTTGGGCAACTCTACAGGTGTACCTTAGGTCTCCCTTGCTTTTTAGCCAACGTGCTTCAGCTTGAGCTGCCTTGGCATAAAATCTGCTCTGGCCAGGTGCAGAGGTGTGTGCCCGGAGTCTGCTGGGGTGCAGTGAGTGGCTTCTGGGGTGAATTTGCTATTCACAGGGGCTTAAATTCACTCTTCAGGGGCTCAGGCTTAAAGGACAGACTCCTCTTGCAGGCAGAAGTTTGCTCCATCTCCCTTGCAATGAAGAGTTAACTTGAATCTGAACAGCACATTTTGGGTTTTATTGTCCTCTGATGCCACCATGCAATTCCCTGGGCTGCTTTTTCCAGCCTTTTTAGCTGTTCACTCTCCTCTCCCTTCCTGCACGCCACGAGTCTCTGGGTGGTTTATGGAGACTTGGCTGCGGCTCAGTTCCCTGTGGTCCTCCATTCCTCAGCCTTGGGGCTCCAGCATGTGCGCTGGGTTCTGGTTAACTTCTGCTCCACCGCCAACCTGGAAAACTTCTCCAACAATGTCGGAAATCTCCAGCAGTTGAATTTTATTAAGGCTTTTTCTGCCTGCAAGAAATGTGAAAGCCAATCCAAGTGATTGATAGGCCCAATCTGCATTGCTCTGTGGTTTTTTAGCCAGGTTGAGATTTGGCTTGAATGAATGAAATCTGGAATTCTCTTCTGAGCAGCAGCACGGCTGGCCACGACTCCTGGCTGGCTTGATAGCAGAGACAAAATAAAGGCAATAGGAGGACCAGGGCCTGTGTAGACTTCTGCCATCCCAGTCCGTGCCTGTCTCGCTTGCGCAGCAGTGGCCTCCAGGGACTGCTGGCCCTTCCCTTCCCAACACTGGGTTGGGCTAAAGCCATGGTCAGCAACAGGAATGAGTTATTTAGGGCTGAGTTCTGGCACCGTCTGTATCTGGAGATACACCTTCCCCTGCTTGTTTGGGAACAAGCCATAACTCATGCCTTCAAAGCAAGACCAAACTGCCATGTTTCAATGCAGTTCCTCGTGTCCATTGAATGCGGAGAAGGTTCTGTGACTGCTGCTATACCCCCCTCCAAATCCTTTTGATCACAGCTGCCCTTCCCACCAAATCTGCCATGGCAAACAAACGTAAAGTGTGCCCCACATTAATCTGCAAAAGGCATTTTGGGGAGACATGTCAGAAAGCTCCCTGCAGCTCAGGACTTGCAGGGAACGCATTGCCAAGGAAGGCATCTTTCAAGCAAAAAAAAAAAGCTCGACACATTTCTACCGCGTGCAAACAGCCCGGGGTGGGGTGAAAGACGGGAGCAGAAGGCGACTTCGCATGACAGCAAACAGAGATGCTGAATCACGGGGCACCCCCTTGCAGCACCGGGAGGGGTGGGGAATTGCAGAGCCTTTGCTGGGTAGACGGAAAACTATTGGCACACTGCAAAGTCTCGACACGCCGGATTGTGCCTGGGCAGAAACCCTAGGTGGAAAACAAAGCTGCAGAACCACGGGTTTCGAAGAGATTTGGAGTCGTGTAATTGAGAAGAGAAAACTGTCCAACCGCGTTTGCAAGACTAATACTGTATAGCACAGTAATTTGTAAGTGTTCATTTACTCAGCCATTGTTTGGTCCGTTGTTCCCAGGCTCTCTCCTTAGGTAAATATATTTCCTTGCCTTTTTCTGCCTCAAATCACATCTTCTCAAATATGATTCTCCTGCTTGTATGAGAGAGTTTATAAAAAGGGTGCAAGCATTGACCCTGAGGTGACTCATTGATATTCCTCTGCTGCTCCAGGGCTGCAAGCTGGTGTTTATGGGGCAGCAGGTCCCAGATTTTATATTGTGTAACTCAAGAGTGAGTTTCAGGTGACATCTCCACGTCTCTGCAGAAACAGCCTTGCAACAGGCACTGACAACCAGTCGCGTCTGTAAATAACAGTACTGAGGAACGATGTGGGGCAAAGCTGCAAAGCCTTTGTGAAGAAGCTTCCGTTGTGACCAGCTGGGAAAACTAGGGCTTGGTTTGGGAAGCTCCTTGCTTTAATTCACAGCAAACCCAGGTGAAGGGCTTTGTCTCTCCGCTCACCACACCATACTATTTCCCTGGTAGTCATCAGCGGTGGTTTTGGCTCCTGGGGAAGACTGAGAACTGTGGCTTTAAAAATCAGGAGCAGGGGGGAAACGCTCACATTTTCCCACATGCTGGAGCCCAGGAGCTGTTAAACCGTGAGGTCATGCTGGAAAGGGAAGTTGTCCCATGAGCTCATTCCCAGCCGGGTTGGTGAGGCTCAGGGTGGGTGTGCAGGGAGCACCGTGGCTCCGTTCGACAGCGGTGATGAGGATGGGCTGCAGGCTGTGCTTCTCCCCAGCCCAAGCCAAATCCTTCCTTTGCAAAAGCCACCAGATGCCCAAGGAGGAGAACATCCCAGGTAGAATGTGGTTGGAAACTTTTCACTCTAATTTTTTTTTTTTAAATAAGGAATTAATTATCAGCTAAATGGGAATCTTACAGTTGAAAACGGTTTGGATGTTTTTCAAAAAAAAAAAATTTCAAAATGGAAAATGGGAGCGTTTAAACAAATACCTAAAAGCAAGACATAACTTGGAAGCTGTGTTTAGATGAAACTAAACAAGCATAATCATCCCGGTCCATTACTTTTTGACAAGAGAGATAAATAGTTCCCTGAACATCTTGGTTGCAACGGGCCTGGCGAGGGGAGGCTGAACTCTGGATAACAACGTGCTCAAAACAATGAGATCACATAGCTGGCAGCGCGGCCTCCGCGTTCAACTTCTGCGCTCCGTCCCCTACTTGGGGCCATTTGGAGACACGTCTCCTGAGAGGCCGTGCAGAATTGCACGTTACGGGCAGATTTTGCTCTCAGACAACAGGAGCAGTCATTGCTCGCCCGGTCGGAGCCTGTGTGTACAGATTTGAGAAGAAGGCTTGGACTGCTTTCAAGGTTTTCTCCTGCTTAGTCCTAAATGTCAGGTTTTTATGCTCGCCTTGCGGGATTTGCTGGGGAATATCGCCACCCCAACAGCACTCATTTTTGTTTGCACCAAAACCGAGGCAACTGGCAGCATCTCTTGCACGCTGTGAATTATATTTACAGGGAAAACCATAGACTGTGCTGTTTAGGGCACACACCTGAATATCACCTGTGGAAACAAATGAAATAAAAGCCAATCCAGCCCCATAATACACAAATTTCTACAGGGGCTTGGTACCAGAATGTGTAATTTCAACAAAAGGATCTGCCTTTCTTGCCTCAACAGCTGAATAAAACATGATAGTCTGATGTTTTCCTTTGGTGCTAGGAGCAGATAGGGCAAAATGCAAGAGTTCACCCAGAGGGGTTGGCAGTTTCTTTATGTAATGGGTGCTGTGATGTCTTGGGATTATTTCCTCAGGCTCCGGATGATCAAGCGGAGCTGTGTCAGACAGCTCTTCTTGGTCTGCCCTGAGGACATGGCTCAGGCCACCTTCAGGCTTCCATCAAAATTTAGGTTAAATAGCTTTCCTCTGGGCTGGAATATGGCCGGGAGAGGGGCTGCGATGCAGGGTGCGGGCTTGGCTCCCTTCCGCTGGCTGCTGGGGACAGCAGTGATTTCTGGGAGGCAAGTGTAGCATCTTGGGATCTGTTGAGCGGGAGAAATTTAATTATTAAAATGTTTTGCATGACATGTAATGCTGGGGATGTAATTTGGTAAACAGCCTTGTAATTTATGCCCAAATATTACTTGGCACATTGGCTCCTCCGTGACAAACGGAACTGATAGGGGTACAATGGCATACCTTCTTCTTGCTCCTCCCACCATCTGCTTGCAATATTCATGCCTGAGCACATAAAAAACATTAATGTCCATAAGAACTGGCCCATCTCATCAAGCTAAATATGGACAACGTCAGAACAATTACAGGAGAACTGTGCAAAAATTGCTTAAACATATAGCACTCATCATTAATAGCTTGTTATTGGCACAACTGATGTGTATTACTATCACATACTACACTGATCCAGTACATAAATGTTTTCTTTAGCATATTTTTAATGTTGCTAATTTATCTGTTACTGTCACACTGGGGCTGTTAACTTTGAACAAATGGCTGTTATTAATCACTGGAGAGCTATTAGACACCACAGCCATGGTGTTAAATCAGCTCCGGAGTGGCACTTGTAGGAATATTCAAGCAGAAATTTAAAATTGCCTGGGTACTGGCCCTGCAGTTAACGCTGCTGGGAGAGCCCTCGAGTGCCTGCAAATATTGCTCCTGTGCGCCAAACTCCCCCGGTGGAAACTCCTTTCTCTAAAGAGCGATTTCAGTTTAAGATCTTCTTTATTGTGAAGTTGCTTTGGGGGGAAAAATAATAATAATTTTTTAAAAAAAAAGAAAAAAAATGTTTGCAAAGGTTGCAGTGCAGTGTTTACACCCTGGGCATGCTTTCTCCTTGGTAGATTTGGGCGCTCTGAGCAGCAAAGGGTTTGGTGTCCCTCAATTATCCAACTAATCCAGTGATGCTGGAGGAAGGCCAGGATCCAGAAGATGGCCTGTCCCAGAAGGGAGAGGGTTAATTCTTCCTGCCTAGCACCACTCCTGTGGGAGGCAGAGCCAGCCTCCACATCCCTCCTGGGCTCAGAGGGTACCTCAGATGTTTGTGGGACCTGCAAAACAAAGATCTTCAGTGCAGTTTAGGCTGCAGAAGAATTTGGCTGAAGTTTTTCCTGTTTTCAACTTTATTTCCATCAGGGAAAACTGAGCTACAGGTTTTTAAACAGCACTAAGTTAGTATCAAACCCAGCCGTGTCCCTCTCAGTCCCCTGCTCCTACCAGTATCCCACATGAGGGGGACACCCCTGGTTGTCCATCCTCTTGCATGACAGGTTCTCCTTGGGATGATGGCAAAAAATAATAATTATTTAGGTTAGACCTACCCACTCTGTAGCCTGGGAAGCATCGTGCCGGTTCAGGCACTTCCCAGGGCTGAGTGGAGATGAAAGAAAGATGGAGCTGAATGGAAGGAAAGAAACCTCAACGAGAGCTTTTTCAAAGGGGAGATGTTTTAGAGAAAACATTTGGGGGCTTAATGAACTCCTGTTTTCCAGCAAGAGACTGATTCATGAGAAGCCTTTGATTCATGAGACCTGCCGGACTCACAGATCCGTTAAATGTATGGACTTGCTGGCTGCTGTAACGGAGCCGCCAAAAAGCAGCTGTGTGGGGGAGATCTCCGGTGGTCACCTACGACGCTCCACAAATGTTTCTTCAAATGAAAACAAACGTAATTTGGGACAACTTTATTGTTCCTTTGGGAGGGCTGCTGTAATTTGTGTTTTCACCATCATTTCTGTAAGCTAAGGCACCACACATTTGAAAGGACAGATCTCAGTAGCAGAGTGGTCTCTTCATTAGCCTCGTGTCAGGCTTCAAAGGGAAAACTTTCAGAATGATTTTTGGGTCCCTGAGAAGGTGTTATCTCAGATCTTGTGGGTTGTCAGTCCAAATCCACTGCAACTTCACCGCTTTCTGTGGCTTTCTCTAATGACGGCTATTACCTTCTCAGAGCACTGCAAGGGAGTTACCCAGAGAAATACCACAGAGGACACGTAATTAATGGCAGTTACCTGTTTATAACTGCCGTGCAGCGCACCGATCACTGAACTGATGGTGAAAAAGGGACTTTTCTGTCCTTTTTGCACTTCCTGCAGTTGTTTTCCATACCTTCAGTGGCTTGGGCAAGCGTGCGAGTTTGAGAAGCTGTGCGGCCAGGTGGAAGGCACTTCCTTTCAACGCGGGCAGAGGTTCTTCCTGGCATATCATTAATGCCAAGCAGTCAACTGAACGGAGGTGTAGGCTGTGGCTTTATATTGCCATGAGCTTCTATATATTTGCCTTGTGGTTTTTTCACTGATCGGAGACCTTACAGCTGGGTTCTCACATTTGGAATAAACCGAATCAGGCGCCTTTCGTAAAAACCCACCGTGCATAATTCTGCATAATTCAGGTCCGAGATTCCCACAAATTATTTCTTTGTTAGGGTGCTCATGCGGGACTGAACCCATATGTACAGACCGCCAAGATTTCTGAATTTGCATTTATTTCTGGACAGTTTTGTTTAACTTTTGGTTGACAGCCACTAAGCCTTGCTGCATCTTTGCCTCTTGGTTTCAGGGCTTTCTCCAGAGCTTTAGCGAACAAGCCGCTTCTCCTGCCTTTTCATGAATCAGCTCAGTAAACAGAGCATCCTAAACCTCTCACTGTTGGTCCTTTGCTGTCATCTCTGTTTCACATCACACATCGGACAGCTGCCTACCAAATCCTCATCTGGCCACGCAATTAGTGGGAGGTGGCAGAGGGTGTTATTTTTTTTCCTTAATACACAGTACCAATTTCTCCCCTTGAGAAATCAATTCTGTGTTGGTTCCAAACGGGTGGCCCCAAAGACTGCAACCCTCCACTAAACAAGGTCCCCCGGGGTTCCCCAGCCATCAAACCCTTTTCCGGACTGCGCGACCAGCGTGCCGCAGTCGTGGTCTTACAGCAGAAGAGACACAGGGACAATCTCCCTCTGTCGCCAGGCTGCTCCCTGGCAGGTTTGCTGCCGGTGCTAACCTTGATCTGGCACCAGAAGAGGAGAGTGATGTACCCATTCTTTAAAAAAACCTCACTGAATTGGGTATCTGCTGAATTCATACTGAGATACTCCCCACAAAAAGGGGGGGAAAAAACCCCAAACCCCGACATCGGCTGAGCTTACAACCTCTGTGTGCTCCCCTGGGACCAGCCGCTCCCCATTTGGGACCAGCATCAATATAAGTGAGCTTTGGTAGCGGGGGTTTCTATGCTTCCTCTCTTTGAGAGCAGATTTCTGGCAGCTTGCGCTGAAGATCCCAAAGCGATCTGTTCTGGTTGATGAGAGGTGAAGTCGCAGGCAGGTAAAATACAGACAAAACAGATTAACTGCCTCGTTCCTTTACGCCCAAGCTCTTTTCTGGCGTGTAATGGAAACCTAAAGCCTGCCTTTCCCTTAACTCAGATCTAAACAGTAGCTGCTATGAAGTATTAGGTTGGAATATGAACTCTGTATGAAAGATGAAGGGGGAATGATGTATTTTAAAAAGGATCTTAGTGAGTCCTAACTTAAAAGCATCAGTATAAATTCATTGCAAGTAATACGCTCTTAATTATTCATTTTCCTTGGCACCAGTTAAAGAGCCGAGTAACGGCTTCTGTCTCTTTATATTTAGTCTATTATTGTTTGAAAAAGGCCAGGGGGAGGCCAGCACTGTGCAGAAATGATATTCCCCCTTATATATACACATACATATTACCAGCAGCCATAGTAAAGGGGAATATAATCACCAGCAGCTGAGAAACAATGACATTTTTATAGACCTCCTGGCAAATCTGCAGTGGGAGAGAGCCTGACAACTCTTTGGCTTTCGACCACATTCCTCCGCCAGCTCGGGCGAGCTCCGCGTTGCTCCCCTTCCCCGGGAACTGGCTCACGTCGGCCAAACAGCAGCTGCCTTTGGCTGAACGCTCCCCCCTCCTTCTGCAGGAGGAGAAGACGGGAGCGAAAGAGCAGGGCAGCTTTGGATGCAGGAGAGAGTCTTGATGTCAAGACAAGATGCCTGTATGGTCAGATTTTAGAAGGCTGGTTCAGTGGAAGTAAAAGCCGGCTGGCCATTGCAGAGCTTGTTTGGACGAGGCAAGAAGTCATCATCTGTGTTTTTACAGCAGATCACCCCAAGAGCCTCCATGGTGAGCAATCTGGCCGTGATGGTCTTCATCAGCCCAATGCTGGTGAGCAATCTGGCCTTGATGGTCTTCATCAGCCCAATGTGGTCCTGTCCTTAGGCAAATGAATCACAGAATCATAGAGTCACTTGGGTTGGAAGAGACCTTCAAGATCATCAAGTCCAACCATAAACCTATGTCAAAAAACCACCCCTAAACCATGTCCCTCAGCACCACGTCTGCCTGTCTTTTAAATACCTCCAGGGATGGAGATTCCATGGATGAAGGTTCCTGCTGACTCCAAAGGACCTGGGGGCAAAAGCATGATGGGCGTGCTTTGCTGAAGAGGCCCAGGATGGAGATTGCAAGCTTGCTTTTTCGCTGAAGCAGGAACAGTAATGGGAATTCAGTTGGTCTTTAAAAACTTGAAAAGATTTTTCAAGCTCTTCTGCTCAGATTGCAGAAGAGACCTCCCTGGAGCTAAAGGCGTGGGGGCACCTTCTGTGACCTGAGGGGGTAAACTCTGCTCTCTCCTTTGCTTGGTTTGATGGGTGGGCGTGATCCTGGGTCTCTCAACACTGAGTCCGTGCTTCAAATGCTCGCCCCTGGTTCTTAAACACCGGTGGTGTTTTGTGTGATGTTGATAATTTGATTTTATTTGGGCGAGACAGCAGCAGGGTCAGTAGTTTCATCTTTGCACTGAAAATCAGCAAACCATCGCCGTCTGTCCAGCCACCCTATCCAGGTTTCGGAGTGCTGGCAGTGAGGGTGTCCCGGCTCCCAGTTTCCCGGACACATCCATTGCTGGTGTCTCATCAATGCCATTCACCTGAAAGAGCTGCTTTTATCCTGCTTTTTGCTATGAAGATGGTTGCTTTGCACATACATTTCTGCCTACTTGAGTGTCCCAGGGTGTGAGGGAAGGATCTGCTCCGTGGTAGCTGTTGTCCTCTGCAAATAATAAACATTAAAGCCTTTGCAGTCTCCAGCAGATGCAGTCACCCCCACTCCATTCAGAATAGATGAGATGAAGACAATTTCTTGGGGGGGGAAGTTTGATCAATTGTAAATAAAATTAGTTGAGTTTTGTCTAAACACTACAGACCAAATATTCCTGGGTTTTGGCAGCTGACAAGTTAAACATTTCAGGCAGTTCTTTGGCAATTCAAATAGAAGAGAATTAGCTGCACGGTCTAAGTAAATGGGTTTTACTGAGTTTTTCCTTTGATTGGTAGGCATGAATGAAATAATGTTTCAGCTGTCAAAGTCCTGAAAGATTTGTGCTTTGACAGAAAACCCTCAGAATATCATCAGGATGAGCATTTCCATTGGGTCAAAAGAGTGTGGTTTAAAAATGTCTTGAATTGAAAGTTTTGACTAGCTCCAGCTGACGGACCGGGCGCCGAGCTTCACATTATTGTTGCTTGAAACCCCAACTTCTCTCAGGTTTACTCAGCCCCAGGCCTTTTCCCTGAGAACAGCTTGTGTATCCCAGGCAGCTGAGGTTGTGTTTAAATCTTCCCTGAAAACAGGCAAGTTTTGCCAGTGTCAAGGGTGGGTTTTTTTTTTTTTGCTGGAGCCTCAAATGCTGCCCTCAGAGGCAGTGCCAAACGATTCAACACTGGCACTATTTTACCCAGCCAGCGCGTGGGAAGTCTGGGACACTTGAATATTCACACTTAATATTTAGTGTGAAAAGAGTCCTGGTGTCTGACAGCTCTGTTTACCCACTGCAAAATTCACGGGAAGGTGTGAGAGCAACACCTTTGGGCCACTGCACTGTGGCGCTTTGCAGAAACATATGGACACGGTTGAGGAGCCCCCGGCCTGGCAGAGATGCCAACATAAGAGGGCTGATCTCAGTTTCCTGCTGAACACACTAATTAAAGGAATGATTTTTTCCAGGATGCTGAGCCCAAGGACTTGCTCGCACATCATGCTCCCCCCATCTACCTCCATACCTCTGAGCCTCCAGCATCCTCCCACCCCTTCCTCCGTGCTGGTGCCTTATCTCTTTGTGTTCTTGGACTCTTGTCCTCTCCACACATGAGGCTCTTGGCATCCTCCTTTTTCCCACCATGCTGTTATTTCCTGCTTCATCCCATCATGCTTAGGGCCACTGATGGGCTTGGGGTCCCACATACATATGCCCCTTCCATGACATGGCAGTGTGTCTGGTTAACAGAAGAAGGAGGAGGAGATGTCTGTAGGGGCCTCTTTCCTCTTTCCTAGGTGTAGGATCCCCAGTTATCTCCCACCAACTCCTCGTGGTCCTCGCCTTTGCTGACCTCTTACCCTGAACTACCCCTTTTTCCCTTACAATTTTCAGTGTTCTTCAGTGTCCTTTCTTTTCCATTCTTATTTGCCCTGAAGGGGTCAAGCAGTTGAGACTAGATGATTGTTGTTGCTTCTTTCCAACTGAAATATTCTATCCCATCGCATCCCATCCCATCGCATCCCATCGCATCCCATCCCATCCCATCCCATCCCATCCCATCCCATCCCATCCCATCCCACGTGTGCAGGCTGCCAGCAAGGGAGACCTGCCCATGGCACAGCAACACAGTGTCCTCAGCACATGAAGGGTTATAGCTTTACTGAGCAGAGGTGCAGGAATCCCTCTGGCCTCCGTTTGCTTACGTTTCCCCCAGTTTTCATCAGAATCAGTAAACACATCCAAGGAGGCTGAGATGTGTCTTTGAAATTTTAGGAAGATTTCCTCTCCCCACCCTTTGGACAGAAATATTTGATGCGTGCAAGAACAGTTTTTAGTTCATCAAAGACACTTTTCTGCTGGAATTAGCTCTTTCTCAAAATAGCAATAATAATCATTATTACAATTTCTCCTATATTATTTCCATCTTTGATAACTACAAATTAGCTGGAATGAAATTCCTTTAGCAGAGTGAAATTAAAAGCAAAATTAACTGAGCCTTTTCCCTCTGGGAAACTGCTTTCCCTCCACTCTGCCCACCAGTGCTTTAGCATCAGAAAATCTGAGGAGCTGTAGCTTCACTGGAATGAGTAAGAGCACTTCTTCTTTAGGGTTTTGCTTACGAGCTATCGAGGTTGTATTTATAATTTGATTTATTCCTACTCTAAACATGGGCCAAAATGGAGGAACTGCTTTTTTTAATTCTGCGATTTGTGCCTAATTCATTTTGGGAGGTGGCTCTTGCTGCCGCGCTTTGATTTGCCACTAGGAAACTCAAACTTCAGTATTTCAGTTTGGGTCATTTTGACATTAAATCTTATCTAGCTGGTGTGCCACGGTGCATTGCCGTAACTGCCGGAGAGTTGGTGGAATTCCTGAGCGGAGGGTGCCTGCGCCGCCTCCCTGGCTGGCACAAAAACCCCTGCTCTCACAAAGCCAAACAATGCATTAAAAGAGGTATAAGAAGGGAATATGATGTGGAAAGTGGCATTTTCAGGACTGACGCTTTTCTCCCTAGAAATCACCATTCAGACTGCTGAATTTCCCATTGCAATTAGCTGAGTCTTGATCTGGCTGTTAGGAAGCCGCTCCAACGGGTATCTGGAAAGACAGACCAAAATGCTGGAATCCTTTCAGCTTACTCGCCGTGTCGTCCCCAAAGTCCTCCTAAATTTTTCCCCTGGGAAAGGTGCGTGTGAGTCACCTCGAGGAGAAAAGTGATGGAATCCTTTCAGCTTATTCTCCCTGTCATCCCCAAAGTCCTCCTAAGTTTTCCCCCTGGGAAAGGTGGGTGCGAGTCACCTGGAAGAGAAAAGTGGCGATGATGGCTATGAAATGCAAGGCTGGATGAAATCAAGTTAATTACCCCAGTGCAACGCAACTTTCACCAAGCCAATCTGCGGCTGGCTCGTGTCGGCGTAGTTAAGCTGAAGGCAGAGGGCAGCTGAAGGAAAAGGGGTGTCAGCAGCGTACCAGGAAAACCACTCAAATCCAGGGGTGACGACAGGGGCTGTCTGAGCAGGGAAAATTCCGTACTCCCTGAGATGTGTTTTATATTGTAAAAGTGGGATGAATTCCCAAAGGTAACAGTGCAATAAAACCGGACCGGGATGAAAGGAATAGAGGCCAGCTGAAATGAGCATAATACGGATCTGTAGAAATGAGCCTACATATATATATAATTTATAGCGAATAAATTCCTTTCTGTATCTGCATGGTTTCTGTATGCTATTTTATAGATTTCTCTAGCAGGGATGTAATTCTCCTTTTTCCCCCCATTCTTCAGGATGTCCTAATCCTTGGGCTGGTGATTATTCCCTACAAGTTCTTTTTCAAAGGAGTTAGAATATTTCTTTGGGGCCTTTTTAATAAAGTCCCATTGGCATTTCGTAACTGACAGTGTTTCATAACGTATGAAATAAAAGCATTTAAGAAATTCACGATTAGTAAGGCCACTAGGAAAATGAAATTTTATTTTAAATCCATTTGTAAATCCTCCCTACTTATCATTTATTTCTGGCTTTGGCATGCACTACGGCCAATGTCCTGCTTTTTCCCATTTACAGTGCCCCTTTTATGGTGGAGGGACAGGGGTCTGGTCCGCCTGGCTGGGTAGATAATGGCCATATTCACGAGTGCATTTTTCCAGCAGATCTGACAGCTAATCTAAAGAATGACGTTGCAGTAAGACACGTCAGATAAATGAAAGAAAGAAAGAAAGAAAGATGGAAAGAAAGATGGAAAGAAAGAAAGAAAGAAAGAAAGAAAGAAAGAAAGAAAGAAAGAAAGAAAGAAAGAAAGAAAGAAAGAAAGAAAGAAAGAAAAGGGAAATCTCATTGAGCCCAGGGGAGCCTCCACTGCCTGGTTTTCTTCAGGAGGCACGGGGCAGATCGTGGCATTAGTCATGAGAAACAGCACGCTAGGAAGGTGCAAACAAAGCCTCAATTTTATGCGGTGCGCAATGCCTGGGTACACCGGGCTATTTTCTTTTTAATCATGGGAACTGCAAAGCTTGGAGATCTTGCTCTCAGTCATTGGGAGTTCAGTCGTCTGGAGGCAACCTGTCTAAGAGATCCTGGTGACCGTGGGGTTGGAAGGAGCATGGCCAAGATGTAGCCGCATCCCCAGAAGACCCCTCTGCAGTGGTGGTGGGGCTGCTTGGTGGGAGAGCCGTGGTCTCCACCTTCCACCCTGGTGCTCTGTGCAAGACTGCCTGCCCGGACACGACACGTGTGGACATTTAATAAGACAGAACCAAGCCTTCCCCAGCACGGAAGGAGGAATGAGGAAGCCACATGGAGCAGATGTGAGCTGCTCAGCTGAAACGATGGCTGGGAGGTGCTCAGCATCCTTGGCAGAGCCGGTGATGAGTGATGTAGTGTGCGGGCACAATGCGGCACTGGAGAGGAGTCGGATCCGACTATGGGCTCTCCACAACAGAAGGTTGCAGGTTCGTGTTTACGTGCAGGCCTGATCTGCGAGATGCCAAATGCTTCGTGTGAGTTACTGAGTCCACTCAGCCCCCAGACACCCCCTTCCTCCCTCCTCCGCTGGGGGTACAGGGAGGAGCAGAGCTTCTGGAAGCACGAGCCAGAGGAATGGGTTATGTGAAGCGTATCTCACCATGGCAGCTCCTGGTGCTTCCCAGGCTGCGAGTGAAAGCATCTTCAGAGAGAGTGGAGGGAATTCATGATGTCAGTCCATAAATCTCCCGTCTCTTTTCCATCTTCAGCTGAACGCAGAGAATCAGTTTCCGATAACATCTCCAAATTGCTGGGAGCAATTTTGCAGCTTGTGTTAATTGCAATCTTCTGTTGAATGCCTCTGAGCTCTTAATAACTTTGTAATTAAAGTGCAATTAACAAATTAACTTGTATATATCAAATGGAATGTTAATGTTGTTGTTAATGAGGAGATAATTAGCTGGTGTCATGGAGAGACTTATGGGGCATCTTCAAGATTCAGAACCCTTTTGGCTCACGTACGAGGTTAATGGAGTTTGCTGGGAATGAATGAATGAATGAACGAATTGTCCTTCGATGACATGCGGCGGAGCAGCCGAAGATAGCCAGGTAACCGATGACTCCACAGCCAGAAAACAGAGATTTCTCATTCAGTCATTTTCTAGGCAGCTGGCCAGTGTTTTACGAAGGTTTTCTATAGCACAACTGGAACACTCATTAAAATACACGCCGGGGCTTTGAGAAAGGCTTAACAGGTGATGAAACCACTCAGCACCATCCAGGCCCGCAGGCAACGTTCCCACTCCAAAAAAAACCCTGTGCAGCTTGTGCATGTTTCGCTCCAGCATCACAGGAGGAGATGCAAGAGCCAGGACACCTCTGCCTGCCCCGTCTCTGCAGGACACAGCTTCCCTCTCCAGATGCTGTCACGCTTTGTGCCTGTACCATGGCAGTCTGGCAAAAATGTCCGTGTTTTTGTTAAAATTGGCTCCAGGAGTCAATCCCCGACGGAAATTAAGTATGGGCTGTTCCCTCATACACCTGGGAAAGTACAAACAAGCTTTGGCAGAAAAGGGTGTGAAGTCAGAGGAAGGACAGAAAGGCTCCATCAGGGTCCCTGACTCATCAGTAAGACATTTTGCCTGCTGTGGTGGTGGGTACTGGGCGAAGGGAACGGCAGGGAAACTGGGGGTCTCATAGCTGAGGGGGGTACAGGAGAAGTCAGTGGATAATGCAATAGGACCTGAAGTCACCCATTTTGTGCCCGTTGTGTAAAAGCATGCTGCTTTTACAGCTTTTGATCTGTGATCTCAAATTTGCTCTGTGTTGCTGAATCCTGAGGATCAGACCCATCAGGTCTAAGCACCTTCCCCATGGCTCCAGGTGAGGGTGGAGGTCTAGACTGAAGGTGGCTCCTGAGGTTCCGATGGTCCCAGGACTGAGGCCCTATAACGGGTTTGCTGGCATTTCTGCGTCTCCTTTTGGCTTAATTTCCATTCAGACAGGCCACTGATCTTCCCCAGTCCTCCCCAGCCCTCGTGCAGCACCATTACCTGCAGAATTCCCTGTGGAAGCGCTTTCTTGAAGAAAAAACGCCAAGTTCTCCTGGCCTCTGCTTTGCAGGCAGGAACTGGGAGTCAAGGAAATCGCCAGTAAAATAACGGGGTCCCAGTGACACAGCTTGCCCTGGGGGGCTGCGCACAGTGCTGTGCTCAGCCAGCTCCGCACTCGTGCAGGGATTCTCCTGAGTGTCCGCATCCGGACCCCGCAGCGGCTGCGGATGCTGTGCTGCTCCGCACCGGGACACACTGAAACACCCTCCCTGCAGTTCAGCTCTCCCGGTCCAACTATCCAGCTTGGATGTGGTCTAGGAATGGGAGATCTCATTCTCAAGGAATTTGCTCCTGTTATTTGGCCTTAATTTTCCTTTGCTCAATTTCATCTCATTACCCACGGCTACACCCTGCCGGGCCATGTGGCAGCACTCTAACAGGTATTTAAAATGTTACAGAGTGAGCCAATTGGTGCGTTTAAAATCCATTCCTTACCATGACATAATATATTTTCAATATGCTCAAATTTGTCAAGATACGTTGGGACTGAAAAGAGACCGGCCAATTGCAGGGGAATTTTCTTTCCGCTCGCGGTCAGGCGGCTCCGTGCCTCCCTCCCTGCGCTCCCCGCACGTGTCCTGGGGCTGTGGGTCTGGCTGGTCTCCTGCACCTCCTGACGGTGCCCATCGGTCCAGAGCCACCGCTCCAGGAGCTCCTTCAGCCGTCGCCACCATCATTTCCACCGAAAGACGTGAAGCTGGGTCGGCAGCTACCGCAACCATTTGATTTCGGGATCTTGTTTGCACAATTGCTGACACTGGGACGTGCCAGGATAAACGCTTTTGATTTCATCCCAGCGTTAAACCTCATTTCCACTCGAGAGTATTACAAGCCCCATCTTTTCCTAGTTCTCATTTTCCTTTTCTGTTTATTTACATGACAATAGCTCTGTGCCTGGAACTATCAGGAGGAGAAATCACAGATGGCAAATGTAAGGAGAAATAGCAGGAGGAGCAGAGTAGCCAAAACCAGACCTTTTCCCCACAAACCTGGACAAGGACCCGCTGCCACATCAAGAGGGGGGGTGGAAGGGGAAGGTGAGGCTGGAGGATGGGGACTCCTGTTCCTACCGAAGCCGAGGCTGCAATTCCAGCCCCCGGGGCAGGCTCCAGCCCAGTGGAAGCATCGCTTGTCCCTCATCCCGCTCGGCAGCAGCCTGGCCCCCCAGGGACACTACCGGCAGCACGGCTGGGCACATCTCCCTTCCGCCACCCCCCCAGACCCTTCTTGCCTGTGATGAAGTCTGCCCCGTACCCAGCCAGGCCACTTTCCAGTGTCACTGCAGATCAGGAGTCCCTTCCTTCCCCTTCCCCATGCCCCAAATGACGCAACCCCCCTGAGAAAGCCCCACTGTTGCTGCAGGCAGAAGGTCCAGGAGGGACGATGTGTCGGCGCAGAGGTGCTGCCCCCCCGTCATGCTCATAGCAGGGTGACTTCCAGACATCTTCCCATCACTTCTGTGTAAAATACTCGGTCTGAATTCACGTATCGCACAGGCCAATAAGCAAACGCGGGAGAAGAAAGAAACTGCTTGTGGTGCGAAGCTTTAGTTCAATCTCGATGATTTTAAATTAATTACGTGCTCCACACTTTCCTGAATAGCGATGCTTTCCTTAAACATGGTCTTAGGTCAGCCATAATATGCTGCAGATAAATATTTTCCCCCCTTCCTTGGATCTACAAAGAGAGGTAGCTTTGGACTACATATTTATAGACAGACTCTGAGCTATAAATTGGACATTTCTGCCGCACACATTCCCTTAAGGGCCAATAAGACTACACACATCAGCTAAGTAATATTTTACTGGGATTTTCTTTAATGACTTCAAGAATGCTTATTCTCTCCCTCAACCAGCATTGCATGAATAACGTAATTCTACAATTAATCCTGAATTACTCATACAGTGGACTCCATTTTCCTTTGCATTCAGGACAAGTTTTTAAAAGTTATTGCCTTCCCCCTCCTTTCTCTTTTTTTAAAGACTTCTTTAATCAGACCAAATGGGGCTTAAAAGTACTGGAAACATCTGGTTTTCTTTCATTCTCAGCCCTGTTCAAAATCAAGCTAACGACAAAGGACAAGCAGAGTGATTTGCAGTCACAAGCTGAGAAAAGGGACACAAGGGAGAGGGACTCCTTCACACGCTGCTGGTGCATGCTCGCGGATAGGAATGTTCTGAGCAGCCGCGTTGGATCGCTGTGGAGGGACAGAGTTGGTTTCTCTACATGCTGGACCTATGTTTGGCGACTGGTCTTCACAAGAGGGATCATTTTAGGTTGAGTTTAAAATGCATTGAAAGCCGAGCGGATCCTTGAGGCAAGTTCTGAGAGGAGAATGAGATGGACTGGAGGAAATACAGCAACCCCAGATGTGGTTAATGGTAAGGACCCAAAACCAGCTGGGTACTAATAAGTGCCAGCTCCCCCAAGACACTCAGCATACACAAAGACAGGCAGGGACAGCCCAAAAGCTGGAGCTCCACCATTTCCAGATGTTCCTGGGGCTTTTTAGCCCCTCTCTGCAGCCTGGTATTAAATGTTTGATCTGCTAATTGCCAGCAAAGATGGGGAACACCTGAAATCTCCTAATAATGTCAGCTCCCAGCATCATTTGCCCTCTCTTTATCAGGATACTAAGTGAAAACACCCACATGGGGGTAGGCTACTGGGGAGCAGCTGCAGGCTATCTACCACTGCCTGTGGTCGCCTGTGGGCCGTGGAAACCTGGGGGAGGAGATCCTGCTTTAGGGATCATTGTGGTTTGGCTGATAAGAAGGGGATAGCAGTTGGTTAAACCTTCTGGAGAGGAGGGAATGGATCCTTGCTTCCTACTGAGTAAGGTAACTCCTTTGTTTTTTGGTTGTGTTTTTTTTTTGTTTTTTTTTTTTTTTACAAAAATGCAAAGGATTCAGCTTTAGCAGTAAGTGTTTGGTGAGTGGATCTACCTGGCTAGGGCACTAGTTATGAAATGAAGAGATTGATTTCTATGTCGCTGTTGAATTTGCTAAATACCTTTTCAAAGACAAGAGGAGCAGCAACCAAAAGCTGATGGGCTGAAAAAATCCAAACGTTTTATCTTTAAAGTGCTGAAAAAAGTTTTGTGTGATGGGTTTTTTTGTGGTTTTTTTTTTTTGTTTGTTTTTTGGTTGTTGGGGTTTTTTTATTCTACGGGATGCTGGGGAGGGGTGGGGGCAGTATTGAAGCAAACTGATGCAAAAACTGTCATCCAAGTTTACACGTAGCTGCCCCGCAGTGACTACCTTTACCCGCCTGGGTGATGGGATGAGGGCGCACACCCATGCGCAGGGATGTTCGCAGCATCCATGAAAGCAGGCTGCGAGCTCGGGAATAGGCTCAAACACCTTCCCATGGGGAATGTCTGGGCTGGGAAGCTGGCAGCCATCTCTCTCCACATTGACGCTTTGCTGGCTGACACCAGTTGTTCGCGCTACACCCCATATATCTGCATTAGCTCAAACCTACCCACTGCGGAGTCAGCTAATCCTTTGGGAAGTGTGTAGGGCTAAGCTCCTCCGTGGCTTTTTTTTTTTTTTTCTGTTTAGTCTAGACTATTAGACTTAGTGGCGCGGCAACTTCATGGATTGGTGATAGATTTACTGGAGTTGGGATATGGCAAACAGTGGGTATTTATGCATGTGTGCTGACGCACCCACGGCCCCCAGTGAGCATATTCCAGATGTGGATGCTGAGCCCTGCCCAAACTGTTGTCTTACCTTTATTGCCCCTCTCCCTGCAAAGACTTGAAATGGCTTTTTTTGGAGGCTGAGGTACAGGACATTTTTAGAGCAAACCTATTCTCCACACTTTAGGAGCTGGGGAGAAATGGGAGAAGCTCTCTGGGTGTCCTTTCCATGGCCCTTGGGCTGTGCAGCAGTGGACTGGGAGAGGCCAAGGTTGCCAACTGGTCCTTTCCCCTACTAACATGCCCGTCTTTCTGCCTCCTCCAGGAAAGGTTTACTGCTCCTTAAAGACCCAAGTTGTAGAGCCTGGGTTAGAATAGAGGCTCTATTTCTCAGCTGACGTGCTGCAACGCCAAAGAAATGGCGCTTGCACTGTCTTAGGTTTTGTTTCCATCCATGTCGCCCACACTTAAGAGTCCAATTGCATTGCCATGGACAAATGGGATGTATCCAGCTGTGTTCTTATTCCTCCACAAGAAGTTGCAGGGAAAGTAATATTAGGTGACTTCCAGCCGACTAAAAAGGCAACAGCCATCGGGCTCCAACTGAGGCATCTCAAAGAGGTCCCTAAGTATCAAGATGTAGGAACTCCAACTTGAACAACACTCCTGTAGTTCTTCTGAGCTACCCAGACCTTCTCTCCCTATTGTTTTTCCTTGCACCAAGCAAGTGAGGTGATAGTGTTCATTTTCATCGTAACCTCTCCTTAGAGAGAATAGGGAGTTAACTGAGAAAAGTTTTTTCCTTGTGGAAGAGAAGTGTAAATTGTGAAACAAAGTGGGCAGCCAGCTTTTTAATTTAAGCATAACTAATACTAAAGTGCTAAGCAGGGTTTGATTAATAAGAAACAGATTCAACCAATTATAAGACATGGAGTAGATGTTCTTTCACTGACACCCTCAACCGGCTTGCTGGTTGAAGGAATCACAAGCTGGCCTTGACTGTAGCTGGTTTTTCCTGCATGTGACCGATCTTCCTTTCCTCACGTGCCAGTGCCCAAGTCCCACATGTCAGTCATGTAATGTGTGCTTCATCCCCCAGGATCCAGGATGCCTTGCTCAGAGTTGTGCATCAACATCAGCCCTCAGAGCCAGTCACGGTGCTGTCGGGGTGGCACTGCTGTCCCTCCACAGCAATGACATGGATGCTCACCACCGTATTTTGTCTTGGCCTAGAAGCTGTCCGGTCTGTTTGCCAGGCTCAGATCACAATGAATAACATGGAGGTAAGAGATGATATTTCTTATTACCAGGGTCCAATTACTTCCGATCATCCAGGGGATAAAGTTTGTAACGTACAGTACTTCAAGTGTTTGACTTGCTGTGGAAAGGCCAAAATGTTGTGTGTGTGTCCCCTGCCCCTGTGCTGCCACCAATCCATTCATTTAATCACAGTGTTGTTGGTCAAAAAGCACATAAGGGGAATAAATTTATACTTTGACAAGAATAACACACAGCATCTGCTGCTCTCCTGAACTACATCTAGATTGCCCAGTGAGCATTTAGATGGACCGGTAATTATTCCTGCCTTGACTTAAAATAAATTTTTCTGTTTCCATCAATGACTTAGCAATGTAAACATCTCTCATCCCTAAGGTATTAGGGTTGCTTTGTTTTTTTGCTTTGGTTTTTTTTTTTTTCCCCCACATCCATTCCTTTCTCCGCTGAGTTTCAGGTTTAGCACGTCATGTTCTGCAGCCACTTTGTTCTGTGCAGCCTTTGTTGTTCCCTGTTCTTCCTCCAGGCAATCCCCTGCTTTATTTACAGGGCATCTCCTGTACATTACACACCCACGCTGCTTCCTGCTTGCAGACACGCTCTACAGAGGGACCTCCTAAAGCACCGCAATTATTCTGTCATGCATAGCTCCCCTTTTGCCACCTTGGAACTCTTACAGCCCTAACAAAAAACCCCAATAGTAACTAGAAAGGAAAAAGTCTGAAGTGGTGATATATTTTTTTTTAAATATATATACATGAGAGAGAAATGTGGAAGCACATATTCCTCCTTTCCCCCCCACTCCTCTGTTAATGGAAGCAGGAGACAAAAAGACTAATCCAGAAACATCCTGACAAGAAAGGGTAGGCACAGACTATTTTCTAAGACTCTTTCTTCATTGGCTTGAAGGTGAGGTTGCTCCTGATTTAACCTTATGAAAGTAAGAGGAGGATCAGACCTTTTTGCTATTATTTTCAGCCAGGTGGGAAGCCCTGGGAGGGCTGAACAAGGGCGACTTGGGTCTTTCCTTGTCACAGAACCACAGAATGGTTTGGGTGGGAAGGGACCTTAAAGGCCATCCAGTCCCACCCCCCTGCCATGGGCAAGGACACCTCCCACCAGACCAGGCTGCTCCAAGCCCCATCCAACCTGGCCTTGAACCTCCAGGGATGGGGCAGCCACAGCTTCTCAGGCAACCCTGGCCAGGGGCTCACCACCCTCACAGGCAACAATTTCTTCCTAATTCCTAGTCTAAATCTGCCCTCTTCCAGTTTGAAGCCATCACCCCTTGTCCTATCCCTACGTGCCCTTGTAAAAAGTCTCTCCCCAGCTTTCTTGTGGCAAAAATTAGTCCCTTCATACTGGATGTGCACTTCTCTGTTTTTAAAGGATCCTTAAAATTAGGTCTTTGCAAACATGTACAGCCGAGTCCTAATTTCAGCACAACTGGGCAAGGTCCTCTCAAACGACCTGATTTTTGAAAAGACCTTATGGAAAGCTGTGACCTGTCCTGGTAGCTGCTGGGCATCACAAGCGGCACCTCTTTTGGTTGCTTGCCCGTGTTCACGCACCTCACGGGCATCAATGTGTTTAAAGCCTGGTATCGCTATTAAATGATAATCCTAATTTAGGATAAGGAACACCTCGGGCGTCACCAGGCCAGCTGGGATTAGCTAAACACTGTCCTTTTTGTTCTTTTTTCGTGAATTCAAGTTCACGAGGGCAGACAGCTCTTGCAGGCTTTCTCCTGGTCTCCTACATATCAAATTTTGGCTCTGTGCAGGTTTTCAGGACCAGCCCTTTGTCTTCCCGCAAAAGCAGCACCCAGACCCACCAGTTCCCTTTGCAGCACCTTAACAGAATGGAGCTGCTGAGTCCCCATCCCCCTTTTCACTCCCCACCATTCCCCCCCAGCTCCAGTTCTCACATCCCGAGTTCATCAGTTTAAATCGCATCTCGGTGTAAATTGATTTCATTCCAGCCCCTGCTTCCACCTCTGCCTTGCCTTTAAATTGTATCTAGTCTTGAATCAATCTTATTCCAGCCCTCAGCTGCTGTGCTCTTAATTCTTGCATTTCAATTGCGACTCGTCTTAAAGGGCCCAGCTCAGAGATATGTTTTTATCTCTCAGCCTCTGCTGCCTTCTTGTTTCATTTATGTTACCTCCAATATTAAGCAGGAACATCTTCCCCCTCCTTCCAGCCCTCACGTACTCCCTGTTTAGCCAGTTAATGTTTCCCCTTTGCAGCTCATCTGGTTTTAAACTGATTGGAATTTCTTTTCATCTCCATAATATTCTAAATTATTCTTTATTTTCTGGCCTTTTCTGAACTTCCTCCTTCTTCCTCCCTGTTTCAGTCCGCGGTGGCAGTAGTAAGCAATGATCCCCGAAATGTGATGTGACAGTTGCTGGCTCTGTTTGCAGGGCAGGAGGACAAACCCTGTCTGCCCCCGCCGAGCTGGGGGGGGCGGATGGGGGAAGAAATGCTCTGGGACTGCAGCAGAGGAGAAAGGAAGAACATCTTCCTGTGTTTGATGGTTCTCAGTCTTGTTATAAAGTGATTTAAGGAAACAGACTGTGGAGGCCACTGATGCAAATTTGGGATTTGCAAGAATCCAACTGAGAATGAAGGGATGGAGCACTGCTAATGTTCAGAGAGCTGGAAGCAAGCAGG